>CABHPH010161148.1:29567-39619 GCA_902168325.1 Peromyscus nudipes
TAGATATTATAAATAGACTAGACATTGTAACTGTAATTCTTGCTTGATAATCGTTTTGTTATATGTAATTTTACTATGTTAAAGTTAAAACCTTCCTTTTTGAAAAAAAAAGAAACGGGGAAGTGCTGTGGATATCACTCTGTATAAGTAAAATGCTGATTGGCCAGTAGCCAGGCAGGAAGTATAGGTGGGACAAACAGAGAAGAGAATTCTGGGAACAGGAAGGCTGAGTCAGAGATACACTGCCAGCTGCTGCCATGACAAGAGAGATGTAAGGTACCAGTAAGCCACGAGCCACATGGCAACTTATAGACTAATAGAAATGGGTTAATTTAAGATATAAGAACAGCTAGAAAGAAGCCTGAGCCATTAGGCCAAACAGTTTAAATAATATAAGCATCTGTGTGTTTATTTTAAAAGTGGGCTGTCAGACTTCCGGGGCTTGGCCAGACCCGGAGAGACAACTCCAGCTACATAAACTACAGAAAAAGCAAAAGGGGCTACTGCAAAGGAAAACGTGGCTACTGTGGGTGTTGTCCTCATTTGCTTTCTGTTGATGCGATAAAGACCATGACCAAAAGCTACCTGGTGAGGAAAAGGGTCGGTTTGGTTTATGCATACTGATCACATCCATCACCAAGGGAAGTCATGACAGGCATTAAGGAGGAATGCTGCTTACTGGCTTGTGCCACATGGCTCACTCAGCTTACATTTTGTGTAACCTAAGACTACCTGCCCAAGGTGGCACCACCCATATCGGTTACTAATCAACAAATGCTTCCAATCTGATGAAGACATTTTCTCAGTTCAGGTTTCCTCTTTCAGACAACCCTAGCTTGTGTCAACTTGACAAAAAACTGAGTAGCACAGGTGTGAAACAGGTCAGTTCCTGGAATCTAAAAAGGAAGATGGGTGGAGAGGGCTCGCCATGGGTGCTCTGCTAGTCACAAAGGCTGGAAAAAAAGGAGCTAATCTCATTGTCTTTGTCTTCCAATCCATTCTGACTGCAGAGGCTGGCTGAAAATCAGAGGTCTCTGCAGCCCCTGCTATACTTACCACAAATTACCCTCATATTCTGTGAAAGAACACACTCCTTTCAGAAAGATGAAAAGCGGTTCTATTGAATCAAACATGAAAAACACCTGGCACTGAATCTATGAAAACTTTACTGCAGATGAAGTAGAAAAGATCTTTAGCCTAGAGCAAAATAAATAGGTAAATAAGTAAATATTAAATGAAGGCTTCTAAAAGGCATTTACTACATAAATGAAGAGAACATTTTAAAATACGTTTGACACTCTCAGCAGGATATGAAAGAATCAGCATTTTTGAAACAGAAACAGAAAGTTTATAAAGATAAAATAAAAGAAGTAGACAGAGCTAGCTACCTAATCAATAGAGAATTATTTAAAATTGAAGGCATAGAAGCAGAAGCAATAACCAGGACAACTGATGTGTTAGAAAATCAATCATTTCTACTCGATGTGAGCACTAGGTAGTTCAGAAAGCCTTTATCTCCTCCTTTGAACATAAAATTATGTGTTATATTACACTGATAAAATATAATCAATAATTTGTAAGTTTGAAGCCAATTTCAAAAGTAAAAGTGAGCAATCCATAGTGCCAGAAATGAAGATGATATTTGGTAAACTATGATAAATAAAACAAATGTGCTATAAACATCTGAATTTACCTTGTCAAATTCATTTTCTCAAGATGCTTATATTGGCCAGGAACCTAGTGAGAGATAGAAATGAGCTTCCTAAATAAAAAGTAAATAGTTCAGGAGTTGTATGTCTGTTCACAAAGGCCAGAAGACTGCTCACTGGATTTGTGATATGGACCCAAGTGTTTCACATCTCTGTGGTCAAGAAACAATTTAACCTGAGGAAAGTAGAATATACAAGATTGTAGAAACCATACGTGAATTTACAATTTGCCTACTGTGGGATACATGAAGCCAGGATGTTACCCTAAAAACTTGAAAGACACTCTTCCTATTCAGACCACTTAGTCATTCTCTAGGAAGAAACTCCCACTGTGATGAGCTTGTGGTACATATTTCAGCACTGACTGATAAACAGATGAACTGGTGTCTGGAAGCTGGAAGAAATGGGAAAAACCTACATCTCATTTAGTCATTTTATATAAAGCTAAGATAATATAAAAAACATTTAAAATATTCACAGATCAAAATCATATAACCCTCATTTAGGAAAAGTCAATGAATATACATGAAAAGAGAGAAACTAAAGTATAAGATACAAATTCAGAACTGAGAGATGGGGTCCATTATCATTTACCACTCAAAGTTTAAGGTGTTATGCTAAAGTAGCTAAAGAGGAAATTGACAAAATAATAGATAACTATAAAGAAACCACAAAGCATGTTACATAGCCAAGTAAATGTGGTGGAAAATGTGAGCATTCCAATATAAACGATGAGAAGACCTCATTTATTTTTAACATAGTTCTGGGATAAAGTTCAGAAAATGAAAGATAAGCAGTACTCGAGAAAATAGAGATGAAGAACTTTTCATACTTAAATTATGAGTATTCAGTTTAAAAACACTTGTCAAACCTTGAGTAGAATAATTTGTAAAATAATCACCATGTAGACTAGCCATATCCTGACAAAGCTTTGAAACATCAAATACAATAAGGAAACACTGTAAACATCAGAGGCTACAAGTTGGTTCCCAGTAATAATCAGGTACTTTCAACTGAGTTCTTTTGAGCAAGAGCATCCCTCCTTAGCCAACCACATGTGGCAACATCTTCTAGTTGTGAAAAGAAGTAGAATCATCCTTCTCTTCAAAACTCATTTCCATTTAAAATTAAAGATGAAAAATGCCATATCTTCAGATAGACAAACTCAAAAAGAGACTGTATGCTTACAGAAAGAACCATTGCAGAAGAAGGGAGTGGTACATATAATAAAGGACACAGTCTTCTCTTGGGAAAATGCATGATAGAACATAACATTAATCTTGTTAGACATGTAAATGCAACAATTTAATACAGTAGTTCTTAATTCAGAGTATTTTTTCCTCTGCAGAGGAGACATTCTTCAGCAATGACTGCAGGCATTTTTGGTTGGAGATAGGGAGGCCATGTGCTGCTGTCATTTAGTGAACAGCAAGCAAGTCAGCTGCTGAGTCTCCTAAAATAACCAAACAGCACTCACATCACAAAATGAACTGTTATGGCCACTTTCTTCCCAGTCAATTATTCTTCTTGAGCTATTTACTGTTAACCACTAATTTCACAACCTATATTTTTATTTACAGAATGTTATACAAATACAATTATACACATAAAGACCTCTTAAATGGAGACTTTCTTGTAAATTTATACAGGTTATTGTAAATGCCAAGAGCTCTTCTTTTTGTTGTTGAAGAGCATTCCATTATACAAATGTATGATGATTTCATGAACCTGTTGAAAAGTACCTGTTGTTTCCAGTTTGTGTATATATATTTTAATAGGACATATATCCTATTGTATATAATGTATAATAATATTAATATATAACCCATTTAATAGATTGTATATAACATATTTAATATTATATATCAGATATATTAAATTTTTTCATGATAAATATCTTTCAAAATAACTGATGGAATATTAGAGCTACTGCCAAACACTTTTGAGAATGTCTGTATCCTTGTTGAGACCATTTCTATGGTGTAGGAGTGGTCCAGATCCTCTACGTTCTCACGAGCCCTTGCTGATGTTGTAATCATTCTTTTTACCAATTCTAAGAGATTTGTGGTGGCACCTCACAGACTACTGGTGTAAACCACCATTTTCTATGATGCTTTTTCTACCTGTGTTTCTTTACTGATAAAATGTTAATTCTTTTTCCCCCACTTTCAATGGTGCTATTTCTGTTTTTGCTGTTGAATTTGAGAGTTCATTATATTATGTCATAATGTTGAGGTACTAGTTCTTTGTTTAAAATATGATTTACAAATATTTTCTTCCAGGAAGTGGTTTCAATTCTCACTCTATTAACAGGATTTTTTACAGAGTAAATAACAGTAGTAACTTTATTATTATCATTTTCTTTATTTTTAAGCATTTCATACATCTATATAATGAAATATGACCATATTCACCCATATTACCCTCTTCCATCTTTCTGTATTCTGCCACAACATGACCTTTAATTTCTCAACTTTATGTCTTTTTTTTTTTTTTTGGATAGTCCACTAAGTGCCACCCATACATGCATGAATGCAGGGTCATCCACTGGACCACGAGAAACCTACCAGTAGGAACACACTCAAGAAAGAATAATTATCCTTATCAACTACCAATAGCTCCTCAGTGAGGGGTGGGGTCTGGAGAACACTTCCATATCAATCCTGGAGTTCTGACTGACTTGATTTTGTATAGGTATTGTGCAAGTAAGTAGAGCTGGTATGAGTTCATGACTGTGACAGCCATATTATATCCAGAAAACATTTCATAGAACTCTTTCCCACCTTCCAGCTCTCACATTCTTTCTTCCCCCTCTTCCTCCACATTCTTTGTTTATTGTTGAGGGTGAGTATTGGTCAAGATATCTCATTTAGAACTGAGTATTGAGGGAAAAGATCTTCACTAACCCCACATCTGACAGAGGCTTGATCTCTAAAATATAAAGAATTTAAGAAACAAGACATCAAAAAAACAAAAAACACAAATAATACAACTAAAAAATGGGGTATAGACCTAAACAGAAAATTGTCAAAGAAGAATATCAAATGGCTGAGATACACTTAAAGAAATGTTCATCATCCTTAGCCATCAGAGAAATGCAAATCAAAACAACTCTGAGATTCCATTTTACACCTTTCAGAATGGCTAAGATAAAAACATAAATGACATCTTATGTTTTAGAGGATGTGGAGCAAGGGGAACACTCCTCCATTGTTGGTGGGAGTACAAACTTGTACAGCCACTTTGGAAATCAGTATGGTGACTTCTGAGAAAATTAGGAATCAATCTACCTCAAGACCTGGTGATACAATGCTTGGACATATACCCAAAGGATGCTTAGTCGTACCATAGGGACACTTGCTCAACTGTGTTCATATTTATTTGTAATGGCCAGAACCTGGAAACAACCTAGATGCTGCTCAACCAAAGAAAGGATAAAAAGAATGTGGTACATTTACACAGTGGAGCATTACTCAGGTTTTGGAAACAATGCCAACAGAAAATTTGAAGGCGAATGAATGAAACTAGAAAAAAAAACTCAGTGAGATAACCCAGACCCAGAAACACAAACATGGTATGTACTCACTCATAAGCAATGTGTACAGAGATGTAGCACCATCCTGTGGAGCATGGGTGGCCTATTAAGACACACTTTTAAAAAATAAAAACAAAATCAGAGATTTTTAAAAAAGCATGGAGTTTAAGGAAATATTACAGAGAGTAGGAGCAAAATGTAAAGACATGAAAATCAGGGAGGGGAAGGCAAAGATGGTAGAAAAGAAGTCAATAAAATCCAACATTAAATAGGCATTCCACATGAAATAACTAGACAGCAAAGAAAATCCTATGCACAAGAAATAAAGAGCACAAGAAACAAACAAAGAAAGGCAGGAAGACAAGAAAGAAAGAAAGAAAGAAAGAAAGAAAGAAAGAAAGAAAGAAAGAAAGAGAAGGAAAGAGGGAAGGAAGGAAAGAAGAAAGGAAGGCTGTGAAATAATCCTCTTGATTTGTCACTCAAATTGGTTTAACAAAACACTGATTGGCCAGTAGCCATGTGGGAAGTATAGGAAGGGTGACCAAGCTAAGAATGCTGGGAAGAAGAAGGGTAGCGTCAGTAGCCATTAGCCAGACACAGAGGAAGCAAGATGGAAATGTTGTACTGGGAAAAGATACCAAGCTGTGTATCTAACTAAATATATATAAGAATTATAGATTAATTTAAATGTAAGAGCTAGTTAGTAATAAGCCTGAGCTACTGGCCAAGCATTTATAAGTAATATTAAGCCTCTGAGTCAATTATCTGGGAAGCCATGGTTGGGTATTTGGTAGTTGCTATTGGGAAGAAACTTCCCTACAAAGGAAGGAATGAAGGAAGGAAAGAAAAGAAAGAAAGAAAGATTGATTTTATACAAGATACAAGAAATAAAAGGACCTTGGATGTCTTCGCAACAATAACTACAAAAAGAATTGTGAAATATCTTAAACTTAAAGGAAATATTGTTTCCAAGTCCTAGTTTATGTCAATTCAATCTGTCACATGTTAGGGATATAAAAATGCACTCCATACATCCTTATCATGAAGTGGATTTACTATGCACCAGATAGCACTTGTATGAGTCTGGTGAAAATTATAAATTATAAAAATTTGATAATGGGCTGGAGAGATGGCTCACCAGTAAAAAGCACTTACTGTTCTTCCAGAGAACTGGAGTTTAGTTTACAGAATACACATCAGATGACTCATTATCACATGCAATTCCAGCTCCAAGGAAATCCAGTGCCCTTGACCTCAGAGAAACTGCACACATGCATGTACACATATACCCTCACATACATATAGATGGATTACTCAAAGTAAAATAAAGAATTTTTTTAATTTAAAAAGAATTTGGTGAAATATATCTTTATTTCTTTGTCCAAAGTAAAGAAACTGAATACATTAGATCCAGTAAGTGGGTGTCTTAGTTTCCTATTTCTGTAAGAAATATTGAAAAGAGAAATAGCTACTTTCAAAAATATTTTATTAATATTTTTAATTATTGAAGGTTTCCTATAATATAATATACTTAATTCCTGTACTAAAATTTCTCCCAGAACCAACCCCATTTATACCCACCTAACTTTGTGTCCTCAGCTTTTTTTTTTAATTTTTATATAAATCAAGTACAATTTGTGCTATATACTCTTGGGTGTGGAGCCATCCACTAGAAAAGGCCAACCTAGCCTTAAAGAAAACTGAATGTCTCTTCCCCAGTAGCTCCTCAGCTAGCAGTGAATCTTGATGGCCACCTCCCCTCTTCATCCTGGCATTTCTCCTGACCTGAGCTTACATAGGTCTTGTGTATGCTGTTACAACCCCTGTAAAATCATATGTGAAACTGCCCTGTTGTGTCAAGAAAACAAAGCTTTCTTATAGTCATGCACTACTCTATGTGGTGATATATTGTGTCCCCCAATATACTGTATCTCCCAATAAAATTTGCTTGGAAATCAGAGGAAAAAGCCAACCACTATATAGAAGTCAGGCAATGGTAGCACACTCCTTGAATCCTATTACTTGGGAGGTAGGTATCTGTCTGGATCTCTGTGAGTTCAAGGCCACACTGGGAACAGAGCCAGGCATGGTGGCATACACCTTAAATTCCAAGACTAGTTAACCATGGAGGTCTGTAGGTCTGTACACACAGACAGGAAGTGATAGAGCTAGGCAGGAAGCAGAAGTGATGTAGCTGGGCTGAGAGAGCAAATGAGAGAACAGAACAGAAAGGCATATAGCTGTGGGTAGACAGGAAGTAGCTCATCTTTGGAAGCTGTGGAGTTGGTGAGGTTATCTGTGGTTTTCCCTATTTCCCTGATCTCTCAGGTTTTCACCCCTATATCTGGCTCCATGTTTTTTATTTAATAAGACCATTTAGATATTTTTCTGCAATTCTGGCTCTAATAATTATTTCATTCCCTTTTCCAAGGTGATCCCTGAGCTTTGGAATGTGAAATCAATGACCTACTTAGGGCTAGCCACTCTATAGACTTTTACTTTCTTAATATTTCCCAGTCTCTGTCTACCATCTACTTGAAAAAGAGGTTTCCTTGATGAGGTTTGAGAGATGCATCTAATTATGGGTAGAATGATAAGTCATGAGGAGTTGACAATACTATGTCTATTTGCCACAATTGTAGGTTCTCCCCTAGGTCTTATAACCTATCTAATCACTGATTGTTGTCCCTAAATATGATTTCAGGTATGGGATCCATCTTGTGGAGAAGGCCTTAAATTCAATCAAAAGTGGCTGGTTATTTCCATGACATTTGTACCATCATTGTACCAACAGGTGTGAATTGTCAGGCAAATCATTGTATGCCACATGTTCCAATGCTAGATCAGATTAAGGATTACTTTTCAAGTAGCTTGCATAGGATCTTCCAGCACTATGAAAGCTAGCCAGTGGGGATGAAGCTTCTAAGTCAGCATTAGTTTAATATCTCCAAGTTCTATGACTCAAGTACATAATGTCTTCAGCCATGAAGCCTTATCTTCAGATTTTTTAAGGTAACAAAAGTCAATGGCAATAGCCTATAATGTTTGGGGATCTATAAGACATCACTAGCCAGCAACTTTAAAGGAGTTAACCCATTCCTACACTGGAATGTTTATTTGTTATCCTAGGGCACCTGAAGAGATATTATCAACTATTATAGGGTATCTCTATTTAAACTCTTTTAATATGTGCATATATTTTAGGAAGTTTCTATAGCAATAGATTTTCATATCACTTTTTCAAAGAACTTTAGTATTAATTATTTCTCCTACTTCTAATAAGAGTTCAAACTGCTACAGCCACCATAAAAAACAGTATAATGGTATCTCAGAAATCTAGAAATCAACATATCATACAATTTAGCTATAACACTTTTGGGCATATATTCAAAGGACTCTGTATCCCACTACAGAGATATTTGCTCATCCATGTTCAATAGCTTAAGTGTCCATCAGTAGACGAATGGACAAAAATGTAGTACATTTTCATAATAGAATATTTTTTCACTGTTGAGAAAAATGAAATTGGCAAGAAAATGGTTGGAGCTAGAGACAAGCATCTGAATGAGATAACCCAAGCCCTAAAGGACATACATTGCATATTTTCTCTCATTTGGAGATATTGGTTTGACTCTTCAGATATATGTGTTTCTTTTGGAATACTCATAGAGAACAGAACATATAAGGGGACATGTGAAGCCTTCAAGAACAGGAAAACAGCTGCAGTGATATAAAAGGGAAAGGGGGAAGTAATGGAAAAGGGAGGGTTAAATTGGGGTGGGGAATGGGAAGATAGGATAGAGGAGGGAAGAAAGAATTCTTCTTTTAGATAACACATTTGGCAGTTTTAGCATTTGACTAATTGGTCCTTTTGCTTTGGTCCATGGAGACAACTCACAGTGGGAAAGTGTCTTAATTACTTTTCTATTGCTGTGATGAAGTACCATGATCTAGGCAACTTATAAAAGGAAGTGTTTAATTGAGCTTCTAGCTTCCGAGGGTCAGAGTCCATGAGGCTTGTCCTAGTTAGAGTCACTATTGCTGTGATGAAACACCATGACCAAAGCAACTCAGGAAGAAAGGGTTCCTTTCGCTGTTCATTGTCACAGGAAACCAGAACAGGAACACAAACAGGGTAGGAACTTGAAGGTAAGAGCTGTTGCAGAGACCATGGAAGGGTGCTTCTTACTGACTTGCTCATCATAGCTTGCTCTGCCTACTTTCTTATAGAACCCAGGTGCTGGGAGCTGTGAAGCCTCTTTCGGGGGGCAGTATATGAATGCTTGTCTAACAGGTCTCCAGATGAGGCAAAAGCCCATGGGAACAGTCTCACTCAACAAGGACCAGGGGACTTCAGGATAGCACAGAATACTGCTGGAACCATGTGGCCTGTTCGCTCTCTTCTCTCTCATAATATTGATGATTCTCTTAGTAGTTTTACTGTGATATTGACAGTCACACATGGAACAGATGAGATTGCTCCCCGAAACCCCATTTTATCTCAAGTATTTTCCTCTAAAATTCTTTGAGAGGAGATGCTTCTCAGGCTTCATGTCTGGGGATGCTGGAGACTCTGGAAGCTGTTCTGATTCAGTGCTGACAGCATCAGAGGCAATTCACCCCTACTTCTGTAAATATACTTCGTTAAGTTTTGAACGATATTGTCCTTGAAATGTATGCATATGTTTATCACCTTTTAGTTTTGCAAAGGTACCCAGCATGATATTTGGCCAAGCTTGCAAAATGATAAGTGTTGTTTTGGTTTAAAATATGTTTTGATGTAAAAATTTGGAAAAAAATAAAACCAC
>CABHPH010161149.1:0-10000 GCA_902168325.1 Peromyscus nudipes
ATACTTCCTACATGTGTATGTACCCTATACCTCCTACATGTGTATGTATCCATATGTGTGTATCCATACTTCCAGCAACCTAATACTATCACTAGCCCCACGGAGATTCCTTTCCTTCCCCACTTGCACCCACAATAACTCACCTATTAGTACCATCAGTGTCTCTTTACTCCTAAATCGATTGTTACTAACGGAGTGACTGTTTTGTAGTTGTAAGTGCCAGGGGGAGCTATTGCTCAACAGTGACTGTTGTTATAGACAGTATTCAATTCTCAGGGGAGGACAGGGGACACAGCCTGATGCCCAGGGCACTAATCTAACAGAGAAAAATACTACCTCAATCATACTGCAACTTAGTCTCTCCTGAATGCTACAAACTCCTACAGTGAAAGAAGACAGGTGACCTGAATTAAAACAAAAACTAATTCAACCATCTAACCACAGATGGTAAAGTCCCAACACAAAAACATAAGCAACATGAAAAACCAAGCCAACATGCCTCCTCCAAAAATTACCAATCCATTGTAACTCACAATAAGAGTGATTCATATTAAATTCTGAACAAAGAAATCAAAGGATGATCATAGTTACACTCAAAGAATTCAAAGAAAATGCAAATAACCTCCTGAATTCTAAGAGAACACAAACAGCTGAGTAAAATAAGGAAGTCAATATGTGATATCAAAATAGAATTCAATAAAGACAAACACTGAAGGAAGATGAAACGGAAATAACAGGAAGGGAGAACACAATAGGGAAATAGCTCAGAGGAGAAAGCCTTGTGAACAGAATGGCTGGTGTGAAGGACAGAATGCCAGCCTGAAGACAAGGCAGAAGAGTCTGACCATTTAGTCAAGGTCAATAAAGTATGAACAGAGCATGCAAGATATTGGGATGCCATGAAAAAGTAAACTCTACCATTATGAACATAAAAGGAGAATTTCATTCCAAAGTCATAGAAAATATTTTCAATAAAATTCCAGAAGAAATTTTCTAACATGTATGAAAAGAGAGGCTGATCCAGGTACAAGAGGCAGACAGAATAGCAAATACATAGGACCAGGAAAGAAGCTCCCCACATCATGTTATAGTTAAAACACTGAATATATGAAAGAAAAAAAAAGCATATTTAAAGCTGTAAGAGAGCAGGGCCCAGTGACACACAGAGGCAGCCCACCAGAAGAACAGTTGAATCTTCAATGGAAAACTTAAAATCCAGAAGAGCTTAGACAGATGCATTTTATATTCCAAAGGACCACAACTGTTGATCCATCCTTATAAACCCAACAAAACTATCTGTTATAACTGAAGGAGAAGGAACAACTTCCTACAATTAACACAGGCTGAAGGATTTATGACCACAAAGCCAGTCCCACAGAGGATACTGGAAGAAATACTTTGGGGTAAAGAGAAAAATACATACAGAAGACACTACAAGGAAAAACGAAACAATGCTAAGATAATCATTAAGCAAAAGAGGATTAAGAAAACAAAACAGGGCCGGGCGTTGGTGGCGCACGCCTTTAATCCCAGCACTCAGGAGACAGAGGCAGGAGGATCTCTGTGAGTTCGAGGCCAGCCTGGGCTACCAAGTGAGTTCCAGGAAAGGCGCAAAGCTACACAGAGAAACCCTGTCTCGAAAAACCAAAAAAAAAAAAAAGAAAGAAAGAAAACAAAACATTACAAATTCAACAGAATGACAGATACCAATGTACATCTTCCAGTGGTAACTCTGAATATAAATGATGTGAATTTTCATATTAGAAGACACAGGCTAGAAGACTAGATTATAACACAGAATTTTTCTTTTTGCTTCCTCCAAGAAACACACCTTGCCATCAAAGATGAACATTATTTTAGGTTGAAAGAATGGAAAAAAAAAAAGGTGTTCCAAGAAAATGGAACCAGGAGACAAACCAGTGTGGCTATTCTAATATAACAAAACAGACTTCAAACTAAATCAGAAGATATAAATATGGTCGCTTCATGCTGACCAATGAAACAATCAATTAAGAAAAGATTACAGTTCTAAGTATATACTCATCAAACACAGGTGCACTCAATTTCAAAAAAGCAAAGAGCATACACGTTAACCCCAGCACAATAATAGTGGCTTCAATACCCCACACTCACCATTAGACAAATGGACCAGTTAGAAAAATCATTGAAGAAACATTGAAATTAAATGACATCATAAGTAAGATGAACCTAATAGATATCTACACAATAGTCCACCCCAGTCAGAATGGCACAGAAAACAAATAACAACTTAAGCTTGGCAAGGTTGATGGGAGTATAACCACTATGAAAATCAGTGCTGGGGTTTCTCAACAAGCTGAAATTAGAACTGTCATATGACCCAGGTATAGCACTTCTGGGCACACACCCAAAAGCCTCCATAGTCTAGGGCAGAGATACTCGTTCAACTGAGTTCATTACTGCTCTATTCATAGTAAACAGGAAATATAAGCAAACTAGATGTCCACCAGCTTATGAATGGATATTGAAATTGGGACACATGTAACGAAATCTTATCCAGCTGTAGACAAAAGTGAAATTCACAGGTGCTTGAACCAGAAGATATTCTGAATGAAGTAGCCCAGGCCCAGAAGACAAATGCCACGTCCTCTTTCTCAGATGCAAATCTTAGCTTCAAGTTCTTAGACTAATGTGTTTAACTTGGAATGAACGTAGAGGGCAAGAAGCTCTTATAGGAGGATAGGGTGGGGCTTTGAGGAAAGGGACATAGTAGAACACATGTGTTATGAAATTTGGGATACCAGGAGTAGGAAGGTTTAAGTGGAGAGGGGATAGAAAAGAGCAATCAGGGAAAAGTTCAACCAACAGTAAGGATATATGAAAAAGACATATGTAAACTTTGAATGCATATTTTAAAATATAAATTTATTTAAAAGCATTTGAACAGAGGTAACTCACATGGATGAATAATGCCCCTTTCAGAGGCCATAAGTTATTAAATATAACTCCAGTGCCAGTTATGGGATACCTTCTTACATGTTGTTGGTTATGGAGGCCTCAGTGGCCCCCAAAACAATATAGACTATGCCATTGCTCTTGGTTTTCTAACAGAACTCGACATTAAGACCCTATTGCTGAAAACACTAAGTATTTTGGTTGCAGGACATGGAGAAATTAGTTGGAACTTAGCTGGTAGCCTCCTTCCTGCTGGCTAACTTCCCTAGTGCTGGGAGGTGCTATGCAAACTGATGGGGGGGAGAGAAGTATCAGAAGTCTTACCCAGCTGTTAACCCTGTGGGCTATGATACTGACCAGCCTGGCAAGGCATGCCCACTGGTATAACAGTGTACATACAGTACAGTAGCCAGGTGGTGGTGGTGGCGGCGGCGGCGGCGGCGGCGGCGGCGGCAGCGGCGGCACACACCTTTAATCCCAGCATTTGGGAGGCAGAGGCAGCCAGATCTCTGTGAGTGTGAAGCCAGTCTGGTCTACAAAGAAAGTTCCAGGACAGCCAGGGCTATTACACAGAGAAACCCTGTCTTGAAAAAAAACAAAACAAAAACAAAAACAAAAAAAAAAAAAAAAAAACAAAAAAACAGAAAAACAAAACAAAACAAAAAAACCAACAAAAACAAAATAGTGTACGGTACAATGGCACAGCTATTATGGGGTAACCAATAACTCTCAGCCTGGATGTGAGGCCAGCTCCACAGAAGGGAATTCATGCCTGGTATTATAAACCTGGTCAAGAGCCCATGGTTGAAGAGATGACAGACCCTGGTGGGGAACCTATTAGTACTGTTTGCTACATTGGCATGTTTTCAATCTGCTTTTAATAAGTGCTGTTTGCAGCCTAATTGGTCAAAGAAGCTTCTTTTTGTAATGGGCAATTGTTAATGCAGAGACTCATAACCGGCCAATAGGCCATCTATCTCAGCCCCTCCAAGGCACAAGGAACACTGTGGGAGAGACTGTGGGAAGCATATAAGAACTGAAAGATGTGGAGGAGTGTTGGGAAATGATGTCTTTTGGACATTACATGGCTAATGCACTCATAAACTCAAAGCAGCTACAGTTACTTTCACAAGACAGAATCCGTTAACATTGCTTCATGGATGGGGGAGGGGCTTATGAGGTCTCACCCCTTCCTGAGGAGCTACAAGCAGTTAATGGTTGCTGATGCTGGTGGTGTCATTTTCTTTAGAGGTGTGGCCACTGATGAGTTGCCTGTGATCCAATAAATCAGTAATAAATGTTCAGTAGGTCACAAAAAATAAAATAAAATAAAATAAAAATATTTAAAGGGGTAGAGGCTTGGGTTTTAGCTCAGGGATAGTGTTTACCTAACATGTGTGAGGCCAAAGATCAAATGCTTAGTACCACACACGCACAAAAAGATTAGTAACCAAGCAAACCGGCCCACTCTCTACATTCCCTCAGCATGCTAGATGTGCTAGCCAGTGCCAGAGGCAGGAAAAGGAAATAAAAAGCAAATAAGTTAAGAGTTAAAAAACAAAACCATCCCTTCATTTTGAAGATGCCATAATTTAATACATACAAAATTCCAAAGAATCTACCAAAAACTCAGAGAACTAACACATGAGTTCAGCCAGGTCACAAAATACAAAACACCAATAAAAATAATATTTCCATATAGCAAATAAAATATTCATAAATTAAAATAGAAAGAAAGTATCATTTGAAAGCGTTTCAAAGAGGATGAAATCCTCAAGTAAACATATAACAAGTAAATACATGACAAATAAACAAACAGCAAGACATACTCCATTCCCTGTTGTGAGGCCTCCATATAGACTAGTGGTTTTCAATCTGTGGGTCGCAACCCCTTTGAAGGTCAAATGGCCCTTTCACAGGGGCCAAATATCAGATATCCTGCATATCAGATATTTACATTATGATTCATAAGAGCAGCAAAATTACAGTTACAAAGTAGCAACAAAAATAATTTTGTGGTTGGGGGTCACCACAACATAAGGAACTGTTAAGAGGTCTCAGTATTAGGAAGGTTGAGAACCATGGATATAGCTGGATGTCAATCTGTCCCAAGCTTTAATATCATCCCCATCAAGATCTCAGCAAGAATTTTGTATAGCAAAATCATATTCTACAACTTATTCTGAAAGGCCCAGTCCATGGAGCAACTAAGAAATCATGAAAACACAGACCATAGAGAGGAATCACTGTATCCAGGATTACATTTTAGCATATAGCAATAACCACGCTGGTGTGATATATTGGAAGGAAGGACACACAGGCCCATGGGACAGAAAAGACAACTTGGAAATTAGCTTGTTAAGTACTTTAAGTGATAACTCATAAAGATGTGAAAACCAATTAGATAGGTGGAGACTGGACCAGGGCATTTTCTGCTGATAGACCACTTCGCTAGCATGTATGAAGTGCTGGGTTCAATCTCCAGCATCAGAGAAATGGAGCATGGTAGCATGTGCCTGTAATCCCAATGCTCAGGGAGGTGGAAGCAGATGCTCTTTGGCTATATTGTAAGTTCAAAGTCAGCCTAGGCTATAATGAGATTCTGTCTCAAAAAATAGGGGTGGTATAGAAATTATAATAACCAAGCACACCAAGGCTTCTCGTGGTGCCATACGATGCTTGATTTTCTTTTGCTGCCCGCTCCCCTGGGTTGTAAAAAGAGTCCTTTACCAATTACTCCTAGGAAATGGGCTGCATTCTGAACTGAGAAATCAGGCACCATACGTGGGAGGCACAGACAGAGATTGTAGAGATGATAGACCCCGGTCCGAGGTTAGAGCTCATCAGGCAGGAGGAAGGAGGCAGCTGCTGTTTCTTCATCCAAATGGCTGCACGCATGTCAGGCCTCCTGGGCCACCACTTTTGTTCTAGGGGACACAGGTGCCTACCGGAAAGCCTGGATAGTGACTGGAGAGGCATCCAATTAGTGTGCATACCATGGTCCCAGGAAGGATGGGGACACCCTGGCTTCACAGCTAACAAGGACAGATCACACTATCCCCGCAGTATGATAGTCTAATTTGAAGGAGCCCAAATTGCTGGTGTAGCTGTGGGTAAACAAGGGAGTCAAGCTATTATTTACTCTGTGTGTGTGTGTGTGTGTGTGTGTGTGTGTGTGTGTGTGTGTGTGTGTTGAGGGGGTGTCCTTTACTCTCTTATAGGCTTGGTGTGACTACAAAGGAAGTGATCAGTGCCTCTTACAAAGCTGCATACCGTTGGCTCCACGCCTCTTTGTTGTGACATCCATTTTAGCTTAGGCTCCTGGAAACCGTTCTATGCAGAGATGGCATCTATGTTCTATGGGAGATTTACCTTGTTGTGTAACATTTGTGATATTCTGGCTTCTATCTCCCACCATTACAAAGATAAATGAATAAATCAGTTAATTAATTAATTTTAAAATCTACTCTGCCCGAATATAAACAAGAATAATCCTTTGCCTTCTGCTGTCCAGCACTTCACACCCTTTCCCTGTTCCCCATTTAATTGTCAGCATGATTCCAAAGGTCAAAGGTAACGATTTGCTGATGGTTAAGAAACCAGACTGCAATCTGATGCCCATACAGACAGCTGCATGATTTTTGGAATAACTCACTTATCTGTCAAGGACTCTGTTTTCCTGCCTAGAAGACAGGGTACAGCAGTCACTGTCTTGTGTTCAGAGTGGTCAGAAGTAAATAAGTGAGTGCATGCAAGGGGCTGAGGCAGGTGGTTCTCAGCCTCTCAGTTTCAGGGTCCAATGACCCTTTCACAGGGGCGGAATATCAGATACCCTGCAGATCAGATAGTTACATTACAATTCATACCAGTAACAAAATGACAGTTATGGAGTAGCAATGAAATTATGGTTGGGGCTTACCAGAGCATGAGGAACTGTGTTAAAGGGTCCCAGCATTACGGTTGAGACCCCTGCGCTGAGAGCTGAGTCTTGCACACAGCCAGCACTGAACACAGACAGCAGCCCTCACCGTCATCCTTGTCACCAGGTGTCACACAGTGCTAGGTTGGCATAAAAACATTAAACAGCACCTTTCAAGTCCGGACCTTAATGAAAGGTGTCAATACGCCTCACCCTTCGCCTTCACGTCTAGTTTCTGTGACAATACCAAGGACAAACGGATCCATTCTACAGTGATTTTTTTAATTTATTAAAACAGTTATTACCTGATGGCATGCAAAGTTCTCAGACACACAGACAAGAGTGCTTGTTCATAAGGCTGAGTAACAGTGGTAAAGAGCAGGACAGGGCACCCTGTGTCTCCAAGGGACACATGGTAATGCTGAGATAGAGCCCTGAATAAGAAGAGCATCCCCCACAAATATCCACACCATGAGCTTCCTCATTTGAACATAAAGTGTTATATTTGAGCACATATGTGTACATATATATGCACATAAATATCTATGAATATGAAAGATGTAGTTATATCATTAAGCAAGTGCCTGTGCGGTTGGAGTGGGAGGCAGAAAGATAGGGGGACTTACACTTTCCTTCCAATTTATGTGCTGCTGGCATCTTTTATGAGACTTGATTTGTATTTTATTTCACATTTTAAAAGGAAAAATAAATGAGAAACTAGCGTCTTTTCATTTAAGACAGAAGAATCATGATCCTATGCATCAAATTTCACTGAAAAAGCATTCTTGTTAGACTTCTCATTTAAAAACACAGAAAAGGTGTGACATAAAGCCCAAACAGACCAGAAGGATTTGGTCATGATAAGCAAGGCTTCATTTAAACAAAGCTTGTGCCGTCATAGTTTGATGCACATGAAGTCTGGAAGTAAGCAACATGGGGAGGCATTTGGGGACAAACTGAAAATCAATACTACTTTTTTTCCTTATCATGAATTCAATTGACACAGCATGTTTGTTTTAAATCCCTAAATGATTTTTCCACTCCTATGAGGGCTCTTAGGAAAGAAACCTTTGGGGAGAGCATTCATGTGCTCCTTGCTGGCAACTGCACCCTAGCTCTCCATAGAATGCCACCCACCATGACTTCTCCAGGGGCTACCCACCTGTGTGTTCTTTAAGATCACTGTGAAAGGTGTAGTAATGTTCATAAAAAATAAACCCAGGAGATACAGAGACGGCTCTGTGGTTAAGAACACTTGCTGCTCTTGCAGAGGACCTGAGTTCAGGTCCCAGCATCCACACAGTGACTCACAACTGTCTAGACCTCCAGCTTTTCTGGCCTCTGAGAGCTCTTGAACTTACATGCTTCACAGATACACCCAAGCCTCATAAAATTTACCAATATTTAAGAAAAATTTCTAAAATTTAGAGAAGTGAGAAAATTGTTCATAAACTTAAATTTGGAAAGCCTTTCTAGGCAAACCACATGATCTGGAAGTCAGCAGGGGATGCAGATGGACAAGCATTGGATACAACATAAAATTTTCCCCCAGAGATAACACCATGGCAATTGTCAACATGTAAATCACAAACCTCAGGGAAAAAAGAACAGTTACAACACATGTAATAAAGTCTAGGCTTCCTAACATAGTAAGTACTTAGTAATCATCAAATGACAACATAACAGAAAATAAGTAACAATATGCACTAACAATTAACAACATTTAAATCACAAAAATGTAACTTTACTTTTCATTAAGGAAATGAAAATTATATAAAAAGATCTCACTTTTCTTGCAAAATTGACAAAGGACATTTCTGGTAATATACACAAATATCTGCGTGAGGCTGGGCAACCAGGCATAGTCACATATTGTTGGCAGAAGTGCTACATGGTGCCTTGTTTTTGAAGACCAATTACAAATAAGTTCATAAATTGTATTAATATTTATTTATTTATTTATTTATTTATATATTTATTTATTTATTTATTGTATGTGTCTCTGTCTCTCTCTCTCTCTCTCTCTCTCTCTGTGTGTGTGTGTGTGTGTGGCTGTGTGTGACTGTGTGTGGCTGTCTGTCTATCTGCCTGTTGTGAGACTCAACCCAGGGCTTTGAGTTTATTAGGCAAGGGCACTACTCCTGGTTTTCGGAAATAAAAATCTCAGTAGGCAGCCCAAGGTAACTTGTGATTCTTCCATCTAAGCCTCAAAGCGATGGGATTAGAGGCATCCCCCCAAACCCAACGCACTTTATCAAACTGAAGTGCAGGCATGTGCATTAACTGAGACTGCTCTGAGTTGATGTTCTCCATGTCTGTTCACAGGTTCCTGTCCTGTGAACAGCCATGCCTTCAGCACCTAGGCCAGCTCCCCGGCATCCGGCACCCCCACTTGGCATTTGTTGAGTAGTGAGTGTGCAAAAAGTCACATTCTCTGTCATCTTCATTTGATCAAAAGACTAGACCCCTCTCTGAAGTTGCAGTGACTGAAGCCCCACACATCCATCAAGCAGAATTCCCCACTGGTCTCTGTTTAACAGCAAAAATCCTTCCAAGAATTCATGCAAGGGACATGGTTGTCTGACAAAAGCAATGTGCCTGTGTGTAAACAGCCACACATGTAATAATGATACACACAAAAAAGGATGCATGAAATAATGTCTAGGAAGGTAAGACGAAACGATGAGATGCTACTTCTGGGAGATAGTGTGTCTGAGATATTAGAGTAAGAAAATTACTTTCACTTACAGATCTTTTTTATGCAGAGAATATTAGATGATTTTAAATTATGCAGAGAAAAGAGACAAATGCTGTATGTCCATGTGGTTATGTACCAGGTATTCAAAAGCGAACTAAAACCCGAAATTAATTAGTTGAGAAAATTTAGATAAAACAAAACACACCCTGTGTCCTTGAGTGGGAAGACAAGGAACTATCTAACATCAATTCTCAAGGCTACATACAAATGTTATCTATTCCAATTAAAATCTCAAATCCTTTCTTTTGATTCTAGACTTCCTCAAATTTCAAAGTTCATTTTGGAGAGTAAATGTTTAAGGACAGGCAAGAACGTTTTTAAGAAGTAGGCTATATGTTTGTGATAAGTATGGGAATAGGGATTTCCAATCAGTTTTAAAAATTGAGAAG
>CABHPH010161149.1:15000-26154 GCA_902168325.1 Peromyscus nudipes
CTCACAATCCTCCTCCCCTTCCTCCCAAATGCTGGGCAAATCCTAAATCTATGGGTTTCCACCTTCGTGGTTTTTCCTCAAAATTTACTGAAGAAAGCAATTCATCAGCCCCACAGAGTGGATAATCAGGTCGAGTCCCCCAACACATCTCTTTGGGATCAAGAGTAATCTAAGCTAATATGACCCAAGGCAGGAGGAGTATCAGGAAACCTTATAAAGACTTTGAAGCAGGTGAAAAGCACTAATTGCCGGTGGTTCCCAGTGTGCCCTCTGGTCCGCTTTGTCCATCATCGTCATTATGCCATTTTACACCATTCTGAGCTATGGAAGATGGACATCAGTGCACATGACTCCTGGCAAGGCAAATGTAAAGAAATTTTGTCTGGTGGAATGGAACTAATTGTCACCCATGGCTACCAGCAACTTTCACATCTACCTCTAAGTGTATTTCAGGATTACTGACAGCCCACATGTCTGCAGTGTTTGAATTTCTACTAGAAATGCCTGGGCAATGTCCTGATTCCCTCTTGAAATAATGAGTTTTATCATCTTCAACCTATGTTTGTTATGATGTTTAAATCCTGTTTCTGAGCATTCTGTAAGGATAACTAATGGGTGCTTTGATTTGGTTTGGTGCATATGTAAGAAAGAGAGAGAGAGAGAGAGAGAGAGAGAGAGAGAGAGAGAGAGAGAGAAGTGCAGTGTATCATTAGGAACCATGGATCTAAGCTCAATGAACATGTTTTAATCACCTTCATCACAGCACACTCAAGTTGACCCCTTGACCCTTAGGGTCAACTTGGGGCCTATGAACTTGAACTTCTTTCTTGCTTCCTGGATCTTTGGGGGCTCCAGGACCACTTTACACACTTCCTGCCTCTGCTCTGGAACAGTGTGGGTACCTTCCAATGGAAACAAGATTTAGATGCCACTATTTTTTGCTTAAATTGTTCTCTACTCTTTAGGTGGTCATTATTTTCAACTCTCTAGTTGCCAGACATGCAACTGACATTTCTGAATCCAATTGGAATCTATGTGGTTTAATCTAACCCATCAGTTCTAGGTCTAAATCCTTCAAACCATGCCAGAATCCTTTGTCTTCAAAAAACTGTGATTAACTCCACAGCACCATAAACAGCCTCAAAATAGCAATGCCCTTCCAATCACAAAAATACACCATGGAGACAATTTAAGATGGAGATCTCTTTTGCAGCTTTAGAATGCATTCTACCAGGAACAGTCAAAAGCATGGCCTTGTAAACCCACAGGTTCTCTTCTGTGTAGTTGGGCTCCTTTCTCACTGTTCAGTTATTATTTCTAAGAATGATTTCTGATTTCCATAGTATTTGACACAGATGAGGGAATAGACCCCTTCCGTGGGACACTGGGCAGGTGGTGAACACTGTTAAGATAACTTTTAGTGTCAATCATAAGTTAGGTTTACATTGTAAGTGCTCATTCTGATGTTCATTTCCTATAAATAAGAAAAGAATTGCAGAGCGGTCAATTTGACAATACTTAGCAGCTGCTGGACTCCCCCTTGCTCCTCTGGCTTCCCCAAGCAAAAGGGCTGTCAGTCAAACAGCCAGCCATCCCACCCTGATGCTCACACTGGCCATTTTGAACACTCCAGGGACATTTTGAAGAAACATGAAGATCACAGCTGCTTGCTCTGTCTCCTGAAGATGCAGGCCCAGTCAGGACTGTTTCAAACGATTGATACCCAACTTTTTTGCCATCATAAGCCTTGGTGAACTCTAAATAGCCTTTTCCCCCCTAGGCTAGAGAAGGGACACTTCTGGTGGCCTAATAGGATTCTTGTGATGGGTACAAAAGAGACAATGTTCTGACTGGTGCAAGCGCCAATCCTTATAATCCATATGAGAAATTTGCTGTGATTGGTGCACAGATCTTTCCTCTGACTGTCCCGTCAGGCTATTTAGCTGATTGGTGAGTAGCTGGGGACATCTTCTTGTTGCCTCCCCTGCTGTTGCAACATTGGGCCCAGTAAAAGCTTCTCTTGTTGCCTACTTTAAGTGGAGCATGCTGTGCCAGTGACGCGCAGGAAGAAGCAACAAAGAAGGAAGCATTAGAACGAGTGGACGGGTGGTGAGGGCGGAGGCAACGGGGCAGCACCGGCTGTCAGAGTGGGCACCAGCACACCGAGCCACAGGATTAGCCAGTGTCCAGCTGTCTGGCTTCTGGAGAAGGGGCAGAGCTGAGCTGGTTGCACACCATGCTGCAGAAGCATCAGGCTAGCTACCTACTTCAGAGCTGAAGAAGAGGCAGGGCAGAGCCATTAGCAGGCCACACTGCAGAAGCACTGGAGTGAGTACCTGGCCACCTTGGCAGCTGCAAAAGATGCAGAGCCACTGGACAGTGGCAGCAGCTAAGAGCAGCCACAGACCTCTCCTGATAGCGGCAGCTACGACAACAGTCACAGCAACAAGAGGCAGCTGAACAGTCCCAGAAAGCCGCCATAGCAGGGACAAGAGGGGTGAAAGGGGGGAAAGAGGGTAGGAAGCTGAGGCTGAAGGTCAGAAGGCTGGAAAGAGAGAAGATAAGATGCAGGCCCTGGTGTCAGGAGAGTCCCAGAGAGCTGTGAAGACTTCCAGCGAGGATGTCAGAACCCCACCCCACACCGGGTTCAGGAGCTGTAACATTGGACTCTATCCAGGGCTGAGGAATCCTAAGGGCTGAGCAATTCTAGTACCTATGGCCTGCCCAGAAGCTGCACCAATGGTTGCTAGCAAAGGCAGAGAAATCCCATCTACCTGGAGCTACCCAAGAGTGCTAACACTTGTAGAGATAAAGAGCCCCACTACCTGAGGCCTACACAAGATGTTAACAGTAGAGGGCGCCACCTGCTGCCGCTGCTGCGACTGTGGCTGTCCTCAAAAACTTAAGAATTCAAACACTGCCAAAGCCCAGTACTCGAAGGACATAATTCCCATCCCTACATTCTATCTGGGTAGAGCTAGCCAGCTAACCGTTACTGCATATTGATTCAAGGGTCCCAACTGCCAACAAAAATGTACAAAGCATGGGAAGAAACAGCAAAATATGGATAGTCACAGGAAAAGAAGCCACAGAAAACATCTTGAGACAGCTCAGACGGGGATTTAGTTGAAAAAAAAACTTTTAATGAACAATCTTCACTATTCTGAAAGTGCTGCAGGAAACCCTGGGCACGGAACTAAAGGAAATCAGGGACACGATAGAGAAGAAGGACTGAATATCAACACGGGGAGACACAAAAAGGAAAGAGACAGAAACTGCAGGTGGAAAGCAACATGACTGGATGGAGACACAAGGAGTCTAGCTGTGGACTTGAGCTGTTGTAAGAAGCAGGGAGTGCAATGCGGGGAAGCAGGGGCTAGCCTGGGCACAAGGAAGGAAAAAGAGAGGAGTAAAGAGAAGCCAAGAAACCTACAGACACTGCTAACCTCAGGTGCACTCAACTGACGGCTGTTCGAGGGGAAGCAGAGAAAGCCAAGACGAATCTGAAGGACTCGTGGCTAAAATCTCCTGGTATTTGATGAAGACACATGTTAGCTTGCTGCAGATGCCTCCAGAGACTCAAGGCAGGAGAAACTCAGAGACCATCAACTAAACACACTGTAACCACGCTAGCAAAGTCCGAAGTTGTGAAGAAAAGCTTGCAAAGAGCAAGATGAAACTTTTTACTAAACAGTAGCCGACTCTTCTTTAGACAGGATGTAGGTTACAGGGAGTGGGATGATATGTTTAAAGTTCTAAACAGAGGAAAGCCTGTCAACCCAGAGTACATCCTGCAAATCTAGCCTTTACATTGAAGGCAAAAGCAAGATGCTTCCAAATAAATAAGAGCTGGTGCTCAAAGCAGGAGGGCATGGTCGACAAGAAATCTCACAGGGACCCTTTACCTGAAATGAGAACATACTAGAAACTAGCTAAAGCCATATAAGGAAGTGAAGATCCCTGCTTATTAAAACTAAACATACTATTTTAAAAGGAGAATTGGGTTTTTAGTCTATTATTTCTCTTTTGGTTTCTTGGTTGATATAATAGGCAAATGTATTAAACAAGTCAATGGTTACACAATATTAAAAGATGTAATAACAAGGGTGTGGCATCAAGAAGAATTCAAGTTCATAGATGGCTGCTGATACCAAGCTGGAACCAATCCCAACAAATGACCAGAAACTTAGGGTGTTGCTAAGGTGTGGATGTGAGTTGTGCCCCAAAAGTTGTGAGTTGAAGTTTGGTTCTCAGAGTCAGTCCTGGAAAGTGGGAGATGTTCGGGAGGTGGAGCCAGGTGGGAGATGCTTAGGCCTTTGTTAGTGAGTTCCATTGAGAGTGGATTGTTAGAAGAGAGGACTGGTCCCTCTCTGCCCGCTGCCTCCCGCCTTTCTAGGTGATGCCCCCTTTTGCGTGTACCACTAGGATGCCCTTCATCATCATGCTTTTAGCAGAAGCTGAACCCAGAGGACCTATTCAATCTTAGATTTTTCTGCCTTCAAAATTATAAATCAAAGTATCCAGTGTCCGATATTTTCTTGTAGCAACAGGAAAATGACCAATATAAATGTCAACTGTAATTTTCATGGTTGACACTGAAAAAAATTTAAAAGATATGAGGCAGGGTCTGGTGATGTCTCAGCGGTTAAGAGCACTGGCTGCTCTTCCAGAGAACATGAATTTGATTGCCAGCACCAATGGTAACTCACAGCCATCTCTAACTCCAGTTTCAAGGGATCTAGCACCTTCTTCTGGCCTCTGTGGGCAACGCACACATGGCACATGTGCAGCCATGCAGACAGCCAAAGCACCCATAGGCGCAAACAAATAAGCAAAAGTAAGTAAACAAGTAAATACACAAGTAAGACAGGGTATTTAAGACAACTAGGAAAGTCCATCCAACCAAAATGAAGCAATTATTAAAAGAACTGAGGGATCAGGTATTGGGGGGTGGTAGAAGGGGAGAATACTGAGACACAGGAAAAGGGGGGGTGCATTTTGGGGGTGAGGCAGAAACCTAGTGCAAGGGAAACTCCCAGGAATCTACAAGGATGACCCCAGCTAAGACTTCCAGCAGTAGCGGATATGTAGCCTGAACTGGCCATCTCCTGTGACCAGGCAAGGCTTCCAGTGGAGGGATTGGGACACCAGTCCAGGCACATAACCTTCGACCTACACTTTGCCCTGCCTATGCAATACACTGGGCTGAGGGTGGCGCAGAGATTGTGGGAGTGGCCAACCAATGACTGGTCCAGCCTCTGACCCACGCCATGAGAAGGAGCCCACCGATGACAGACACTCCCTGAAGTGCCAGGACTTAGAGCTTGGGTGGTCCAGAGGTATAGGATAGAACCAAACACAACTGGCAAAACAAACAAACGAGCAAACAAATTAATTAATTAATTAAAATGTCAGTATAACGATGCCTAATGATATTCTGCAACACTCATAGATGGGTGCCTAGCCCAACTGTCATCAGAGAGGCTTCATCCAGCAACTGATGGAAACAAATGGAGAGACCCACAGCTAAACATTAGGTCAAGCTCAGGGGATCCTGCAGAAGAGAGGGAGGAAGGAACGTAGGAGCCAGAGGAGTCAAGGACACCACAAGAAAACCCAGAGTCAACTGACCAGGGCTCACAGGGGCCCACAGAGACTGAACAGACAACCAGGGAGCCTGCATGGGGTTGGTCTAGGCACTCTGCATATATGTTACAGTTGTGTAACTTGGTCTTCTTATGGGACCCCTAACAGTGGGAGCAGGCGATGTCTCTGACTCTTTTGCCAGCTTTGGGGACCCTTTTCCTCATACTGCGCTGCCTGTCAAACCTCAATACAAGGGGAGGTGCTTAGCATTGCTGCAACTTGATATGCCATGTTTTGTTGATAGCCATGGGTGGGCTGCCTTTTTCTGAATAGAAATGGAGGAAGAGTGGATGGGGGGGGAGCAAAAGGGAGGGGAGAGGGAGGGACTAGAAAGAGAGGAGGGAGGGGAAACTTCAGTCCGGATGTAAAATAAAGACAGAAAGAGAAGGGGGAGAGGGAGGGAGGGAGGGAGGAAGCAGTGGAAAAGAATCTTAAAACATGGTGGTTTAAATACTTGATTTGCAGCCAGAGAAGGTCTTTTTAAGAGAGATCTACACCATGTCACAAAGAAAGTCCATCTTTAGGTAAAAAGACAAAAATATTGAAAAGGGCAGCAGCACAAGAAAACGCACCTGGTGACTAGAGCAGGAGCCAGTGAGGCTACACTAATGTCTTCAAATTAGATAAAATGACTCAAGTTGTTACAAGGATCGTAAAAAGTGCATAATGTACCAAAACAAGAGGTAGTTTATAAAAATAGGCAATGATAAGCATATGTATCAAAACTACCCAGTCCTCCAAATGTGAAGCAAATGAGGACAGGACACACACACACACACCACATACAAACACATATAAACACACACCATACATACACAACACATAAACACACACCATACATACACACACTACACCCACACATACACACATATATGTCATACATACACATGTGAACATTATTCATACATACCCCCCCCACACACACACATACCACATAAACACATACCACACACACATACACCACACATATGCTGTAGAACAATCTTTTCCTACATGATGAATATGTATTACTGTCATTTGCTAATAAAAAGCTGATTGGCTGATAGGTGGGCAGGAAGGGATTGAGCTCAAGAGCCAGACTAGGAGAATTCTGGGAAGAGGAAGGGTAGAGTCTAGAGTCGCCAGCCAGATGCAGAGAAAGCAGGAAATGAATGTGCAATGCTAATAAAGGTACCACCACGTGGCAGAGCATAAATAGGAATATGGGTTAACTTAAAATGTAAGAGCTAGTTAGTAATAAGCCTGAGCTATCAGCCAATCATTTACAATTTATATTAAGCCTCCAAGTCAATTATTTGGGAAGCAGCTGCCAGGTATTTGGGAACAGGCAGGAAGGAGAGAGAGGTCCAATGACACACATACACATATACATCACAGACACACATGTGAACATTTACTCATACACACACACACACACACACACACACACACACCACATAAAAGTAAACTTTTGGATGGGAAGGAGATGTCTAAGCTGCTGATACATTCACAAGAGATTAATCAGAAATCAAAATCCTAGCAAAGGGTAGAAAGTGCAGCCCCATCTCTTTTCCCAGTGAATTCTCTTAAGCACTTTAAGAATTAATGGGGCTGGAGAGATGGCTCAGAAGTTAAGAGCACTGGCTGCTGTTCCAGAGGTCCTGAGTTCAATTCCCAGCAACCACATGGTGGCTCACAACCATCTAGGATGAGATCTGGTGCCCTCTTCTGACATGTAGGCATACATGCTGGAACTCTGCATACATAATAAATAAATAAATTTAAAAAGACAAAAAAAAACTTTAAAAAAAAAAAGAATTAATAACAATCCTATTTTCTCCAAACTTGAAGGCAAGAGAGCACTTCTTGTCATACAAGGCTGTCATCATGAAACCAAAGGCAGGCAAAGAAAACTGTAGATACAAAAGTACCTAAGGAGACACACAGAAAATCCTCAGCAAATACGGAAAGACTGTAATTATATGAAGTACACACTCTGGTCAAAGAAGAGCAAAGCTAGAACTCAGCGTAAGACAAATGGCAGTGGGTCTCTACCATGGCCAAGGGGATCTGACGCAGAAGAGCAAGAAAGCCAGAGAAGCAACACAAACATGACTGAAAGGTATCCCAGCACCCAGGAAACACAGCGATCATTTGTCCCACTGTGAGAATTCTTATCTTCAGAGACACATCTAAAATATATACAGATGATATTAAGAGATGAGGACAGAGACACAGCAGGAACAAAATTACCCACACAGCCAAATGATTACATTGTTTTTCTACTTTTACAAATAAGGAAATTTCCAAATAAAAGTTTTAAAAACATACTTGGATTTTTTTCCCCATAGGCATTATGCCACACTCCAGTAATTTCAGAACACGGGTGCAGAGGAAAGAGAACTGTGAGTTCAAGGCCAGCCTGAACAGGCTGTTGCCATTGTATTTATGCATGTGTATTGAATGAAGTTATGCCACTTGGAGTGATAAGGCTTCCCCTAAGAACCACAGACTAACAAAACCCCCAGCATCAGACATGGGAAACCTCTTGAGTTGTTTGTTGGTTAAGGGAGTCAAAGAGACTCACCTAATGATATGCTATTGTCATTGCCCTTGGTTGCTTGAACCAGATTTAACCTGGAAGCCTTCTCCCCAAGGACTAGGTTCGTAGTAGCCAAAGATGCCATGAAAACTGCCAAGGGAGAAAAGCAATAAGCAGCCTATCCAACCATAAAGCCTATGAACTGTATTAATGCTCAGCATAGCAAGGTATCCCCAAGGGTGCAATAGCAGTGGTTCCTAGCTAGGGGATAACTAAGTTGTCTAACTGAATTTAAGGCCCAATGAGATGAGAGGGAATTCATGCTTGGTACTATAAAGCCAGCCAACAACCTCCAGTTGGTGAGGTCATGGACTCTAGATAAGAACTTACTCCCGCCCCTTTCTTAAGTCACTATAATTCCTAACTGCATTCTAAACACTTATCCTTAAACTCACAGATATGCACAGCCCTCACCCCTCATCAAAGCCGCTTCCTTCTGCACCAGACTGAGGCTACAGAAATCTGCAACTGGTTAGAATGTAGAGAACAGCTGCACATTGGGTGTTCACCTCCATTGACACATCTTCAACACAACCAGTACACCTCAGTCTCAGGGAACAGGAGGAGGGGGCAGAAAGACCGTAAGCCCCAGAGGACCAGGGTGTCTGCTAGGAGACTATGTCCTCTACGTGTAACACGGAAGCTGCACCCATGAAATACTATGACCCCCCGCAAAATGACCATAGCGGTTGGCACACCAACGCAGACGGGAAATCTCACAAGGCCTCACTTCTAGAAGAACTGCAGGATAGTAAATGATGGCTGAGAGAGGGAGAATTAGTTTTCTTCAGGGAGGAATCCCCTGACTGTTTAATCCAATCGGTCAGCCTAATGTTCTCAGCAGGCTGCATTTATACACACAGTGTAGGGGGGGGACAACAGGAGGAATTGGAGTGGGGAGGGGGGGTAGTAATGATGTCAATATAGTACTCAGGTATGAAATTCTAAAAAGAAAATAATACCTTCATAATTAAGATTAGAATTTTTCAAAGCATAGTTCGAAATACAGGGATTACAATGCTAACAATTAAGACACATTAAAACCAAATGTGTATGACAAAAACAAAAACGCAGATGACATTTGCAACTGTATTCAGCCGTGAACTGATGTGCTGAAGATAAAAATAGCTCTTGCAAATCAATCAACAGCAAAGATGTCTGATGTTTAAAATTCGATGCTCAGAATGGAGCGTAAAAGGCGGGCTGATGTGCAATGTCACTTATAGGCAACAGGAAACTAAATGGCAGTGAAGTATTAATGACACACCCACGGCAGGGCTAGAAAGGCCGAGTGCTCACAAGGGTTTCAGAGTGTGGGCTGACTGGCACACATAAAATAGAAACTGTCTAGATCCCTGTGAAAGTGTAACCTGATATGCGCTCAAGAGCCATTTGGCAAGTATCACTGATAACTGTTAGCTTCTGGCTTGAACTCCTGAGGTAGCACACATGCCTGCCAAAGTAGTAAGCTGGGAGGAGCCTGTCGAGCCATTCCTTCATGAAAGGATATCAAAATGAATCAATCAGCTCATGCATCTACACCGATAAACTCCAAAAACGGTTGAAAACAGCTGTGATCAAGGACACAAGGACACTAACAAACTGTGAAAGTGCACAGAAGGAAACCATGTATTCTTTCTTCATGAACATGCACATACAAGTAAAGTTATAAAAACACATAATGGCATGATATGCAGCCCTGGATCTGGCGAGAAAGAAAAGACGTAAGAGCTTGATCTACCCTCCAATGTAGCATCCCGAGCAAACTAACTTGACGATAAACTGTGAGGATCTCAGAAAGCTGGGATATCATTATTGTAGGACAGTTTTGAGACGATGGGTACAGACGACAGCGTAGGCACCCCAGCACAACTGAAACCTGTTGTCAGCAAGGTCAGGAGCCAGTGGGCAGAGGTAATTCACACGCTGACATAAAATGCATGCCAAGAAAAGAGGGACTTAAGGATAAACTAATCCTTGTTTAAAACCTCTCCATCTACTCGTGCTGTTTTTGTCAATTTGACATAAGCCAGGGCCATCTGGGAAGAGGGACCCTCATTTGAGAAAACGCTGCCATCAGATTGACCTGTGGGGCATCTTCTTGATTGCCCAGCTCACTGTGGGCAATGCCACCTACAGGTAGGTCGTTCTGAGCTGTATAAGCAGGCTGCGCAAGCCAGTAAGCAGTGCTCCTCCATGGCCTCCGCTTAATTTCCAGCCTCCAGGTCCCTGCCCAGACTGCCCTCAGTGTTGGACTATACAGCTGAAACTTACCTCCCCAAGCTGCTTGTGGTCACGGTACTCGTCACAGTGGTAGAAAGCAAACTAGGACACTATTATTAACACAAATCAACTATCAGTAGTCCCTCTCACTCCTCCACTCCTCATAACTACCACAAATTGACCTCTAGTTCAAGGCTGATGAAAACTACCTGCCCTCCCCTGCACCCTTTGAAAGTATTTGCCTCCTCTGATGAAGAACTTAGAGCAACTCTCAACCACTGTATTCAGTGCATGTGTCGTGTTTGGCTGGATACTATTAAGAACTCCAAGGAGACTCAGCTCTTCTGGCTCATCTACAACACCCTAAGGTTGTTTTCTCCAGTTGAGACCCAGAGCTCAGAACTTACCCCCAGAGAACCAGCCTGACCTTTGATTCAAACTGAGTAGGTCAGATGACCTCAAAACCCATCCTGTCACTGTGCTGTGCCACACCTCCCAAAACCCAGGGGATCTTGTGGTGGTCCTGTTCACACTGGTCTGCCTGGGCTGCCCTCACCAGACATCACGGTAAGTTCTTCAAAGAACGATTCAAATATACTAAAGAAAACGGGGAGAACCTCTGAGCCCCAGAACTTGTGACTGCTCTTCAGACATAAAGAACAAACAGTAGCTCAAAATCAAGAGTAAAAATAAAGTATTAAGTG
>CABHPH010161150.1:2829-21107 GCA_902168325.1 Peromyscus nudipes
TGGAACTCACTTGGTAGCCCAGGCTGGCCTCGAACTCACAGAGATCCTCCTGGCTCTGCCTCCCGAGTGCTGGGATTAAAGGCATGCGCCACCACCGCCCGGCCTGAGGAAGAGTTTTAAAGGTGTGGGATACAGTGTGAGAGGGTTGGAGCCTCTCTGCAGGACTCTCAAGACCTGTCCCCCAGAAAGATGTTGACATTGCATGCTATTCAGGTTGATCCAAAAGGAAGCACAAATGGGAAGCCCTTTGGTCTCTTGTGTTTCTCCTCACTGGCTGGGGTGCTGATGGGTTGTCATCTCCCCATTTCCCGGGGCTCTTTATCATGAACAGAAGTTTTACTTTGTAAAGAAAGAATGGCTTCTGGAAGTTTGGAGGAGAGGCTAGATGGCAGTTCATTATTCTGGTAGCCAGGGTGAAAGCAAGAGGCGGATCCCGCCCGGAACAGATTGAATTTTCTGGGTGTGGTTCTGCACCTTTTGTCTGGGGAGATATCCATCAATTACTCAGCCTGGACCAGCCGACTGCCTCTACAGCAGGAGCTGGCGCTGACAGGACCAGGGAAGATTGACTATCTGTCTAGTGAAGACCTTGACATTGGAGGTAAATTTGCTTTTATCTTATTTTTCCATAACCAGAAACTAAACTCAGGGCTTAATCCATGCTAGGCAAGTGCACTACTACTGAATTATATCCTTGGTCGTACTTTTAAGTTACGCATTTCTTGATTAATTACCAATAAGCAAAAGGAAACTCCAGAAGAAAGATCACTGGATTTCTAATCCGGGCACCTAAAGAGAAACTTTGTGTGCATGCGTGCAGGGGTGTGTGTGTGTGTGTGTGTGTGTGTGTGTGTGTGTTAGGTTTCTGTTTCTGTCATAAAACACTATGACCAAAGCAATTTAGAGAGGAAAAGGTTTATTTCAGCTTACACTTCCAGGTAGCAGTCTATCACTGAGGGAAGTCAGGGCAGGAACATGGAGGCAGGAACTGAAGCAGAGGCTGAGGAGGACACTGCTTGCTGGCTTGTTCCCCATTGCTCAGCTTTCTTAGACAGCCAGGACCCCCTGACCGGGGGCAGCGCCACCCACATCAATAACTAATTGAGAAAATACCCATAGGCTTGCTTACAGGCCACCCTATGAAGGCATTTCCTCAATCGTGGCTCGATCTTCCTAGATGAACCTAGTTGTGTCAGGCTGACAAAGAAGTAACTAGCACAGTGTGTGTGAATGCACCGTGTGTGAATGCACAGTGTGTGAATGCACAGTGTGTGTGAATGCACAGTGTGTGTGAATGTATCGTGTGTGAATGCACGAGCACATGATTGTGGAGGCCAGAAGTCAAATGAGGGTGTTGTTCCTCAAATATCAAGCATTTCCTGAGTCGAGGTCACTAGGTAGGCAGGAACCCATTAGTTCAGAGACCCGCAATCTGCCTGTCTCTGCTTCCGAGTTTTGGGATCACAAGTGTGTGCCACTGTGCCCTGCTTCTCCATGTGGGTGCTGGAATCCAGCTTAGGTCTCGTATTCACACCAGAACTCCTGTGCCCACTGAGCTAGCCCCTAACTCACAGCATGGCCTTTGTCGGGGCTATTCCACTGACATAAAACAGCACTCATTTTTGAGACGTCTTTGTTTATGGTCGTCAATGAGGCCCCAAGTTGCAAGTGACGATGAGTAGTGCTAAAAATAGAAGTTCTTCACATGACAACAAAACCTCAAAAATTCTCCCAAGATGGAGCCGCATGCCATTTATTCCACCAGATAATTACTTGAGCTACACTTTTTCATAACGTATTTTAAATTTGAAAAACAGATGGGTAGCCAATTGAAAGTGATTTGTGTTTGGTTTGTTTTTCTACTCTATAGCAATTTATCCCACAATTCAAGGAGATTAAGCCAAAGCTTTCAGAGACCCAGGAACAGCAATAACCAGGGTGAATTACTTCCTGAAGGTTGTGCACATCAGTAGTGTGATGCGATGGTATTTTGATAAACTGCAATTATTTAGTGAAGGGCTTCTGCTATTTACTCAAGTGGAGTCTTTTCTGGCCTTCTTTTTCTTTCCTTCTATCTGTCCCTTTATGCTTTCTCTCTTTTCATTTCCTCCCTCCTTCTGTCTTTTCCTTCAAGGATCCTCTGGTTTACTCCCTCCTATGTAACTTACAGCTAATAGAATAAACTGTACAGTATTTACTGAATACCTATGATGTTCCATACCTGGTTCCAATTACTAAGAAGACAGTGGGTAGAAAATATAGGGAACTCTGTCCCTATGGGCCTTAGATTCTTGTGTGTGTGTGTGTGTGTGTGTGTGTGTGTGTGTGTGTAGGGTATATGCATGTGGATATACTCATGTGTGTGTCCATGTGTATAGCATGTGCACATGCATGTGTGTGAACCAGCATGTGGATGTAGAGGTCAATGTTGCATGTTCCCTCAGTCTCTCTCCACTTTAGTTTTTGAGACAGGGTCTCTCACTGAACCCGGAACTCACTGATTTAGCTAGACTGGCTGGCCAGTGAGCCCCTGGAATCCCACCCCCCCAACTCCTCAGTGCTGGAATTATAGATGTTCACTGCGTGGCTTTGACACGGGTGCTGAGGATTTGAACTTAGATCCTGGAGCTTGCATAGCAAGCACTGTATGGATGAAGTGTCTCCTGAGCCCCAGGGCTCAGATTCTTGACAGAAATGTCTAGATCTGTTGGGACTTCTCTTGATGCATTTAGGAAGGTTTTCCATGAGCTGGATGGGTGAATCCACTCTCTTTCCCCTCTCTGCACACATTAAAAAAAAAGTCACTTCCTCTCCATTAAAAGAATTCCAGGAAGCTTATTGCTTAAACTCAGGAAATCCTGACCTGGAGATGACAGGTCTGGGGAAGTGTCTGCACCTATAAATTTCTCATCTCAGTGGAAGCTCATCTGAAAAAAAACCCCATGGTTAAGTCAGTAGAAAGAATGAAACTAAAATTAGTTTCCTCTCTCTTTAAAACCTTGATGGACTGTTGGTGTCACCATTTCTGGTGTGGTGTTTCTGAGACTGCCACCCAACCGCCATCGACTCATCTTGTTCACTTAGGTTCTGAAGTTTGCACCTCTTCTGCTGTAAGGAACAGTAGACCTTGATCTGCTCTGCACCCTGAGCAAAGCCGTTCTCCTTGTTATGCTTTGTGTGGTTTTGAAATCCTAGGCACAAACTGTCCAACTTTCGGCCCAGATGCTAACAAATCAGGTGTCTAGATTCAAAACAAGCTCTGGAGAGCACTATGAGATCCACTCTGGTAAACCTAACACTTTCGCGAAGGGGAAATGGACACCAGGTGAGTGTAAAACAGTTCCTTTGCAGTGGTTCACTCTGTTCCACCTGTTTTTGAGTTCCCTCCCCTAAGTCTTTCTATGTCATAGTTTGCTCAACTGTATGCAGCGATACAGACCAAGAACAAACTGAGCTAGGAATACAATAAAAGATACCATGTGGGGGCCCAACTGACATCTGGGAGTGTTTTAACTTCTCATTCTTAGTTTTCCCCTTTTCTACTAACAAATGGAGACAAGCTGTTCTTTGAATGATGTAGACTCAGTGTCTGCCATTGCACTTGCATAGATGTTCTCGAGTGTGGTTTTCCTCCCTTCCTCTCTCCCTGTGAGACTTGTTTGCTTAGAGGCAGTGTGCTGGCTTGTTTATGTCAGCTTGACACAGCTAGAGTCATCTGAGAAGAAGGAGCCTGGATTAAGAAAATGCCTCCGTGAGATCAGGTTGTAGGCAGACCCCTAGGGCATTTTCTTAATACTTGTGGAAGTATAAGTCAAATAAACCCTTTCCTCTCCAACTTGATTTTTGGTTATAGTGTTTCATTGCAGCCATAGAAATCTTGACTAAGACAAATCTTTATGGGAAACTGGATTTGGTGGTGATACATTTCTGAAAATCTATAAATTCCCACTTCAGAGTGGGAAGTGGTGGTAATTTAGTTACTATTTATGTTTGGTTAAGAGAAGCCTTTATTACCTTTTCTTCCCTTTCCAAACTTTTATTCTTAAGTTTTAATGAGGCTTGGTTGAATATTGTCATAAACATATATAATTAAATGTTATCACAGTATTTTCAGAGTATAATATGTTCTGTTTTATGCACTGTTCAAGGTGATATGCTTGGAAATAAGAATTACGTAAATAATAATATGATGATAATCGTAACTAATAATGCCACCCGCTGACTAATTTCTGAATTTACTTTGTGAGTATGTGTCCACATTCTAGGGTACATGCCACAGTTCTCATGTGGAGGTCAGAGGATAGCCTGCTGAGATCAGTTTTCTCCTTCCTCCATGAGTAACCTAGGGATGGAACTCTGAGCTCTGCCAGGCTTAGAGGTAGACAATTTTACCCAGGAAGCACCCTGCTCCCAGCACACTTGTTTTTCTTTATCAAGCATTTTACACAGCTTATTTTTGCATCTACTGTGAGTTCTGAGCTCTCAGGTCAGGAGCACAGTGTCCTGCTCCCAAATGTGTAGTAAGTGCTAACGGGACAGATTTGTGCACGTGGTCCAGGGATCACTTCCTCCATTCCACTCCTTCATTTAAACTTGAAGCTTCCTTTTGGTAGACGGATGAGTTCAAGGAGATGGCTGGTCCCTGGCTTCAGACAGGGTGTTTATGAAGACCATGGGAAGACACCAGAAGACAGAGAAAAAGAAAGGCTTAAATAAAAAGAGGGGGCTTGACTGGGAGGGAGAGATGGAATGGTCTGCACTGGGAAGCTACTACAGATGTTTATATCAACAATCAGTAATACATGCTGCAGATGTTTTCTCATGGCGTGAGGGTGGAGACAGAGGGGGTTCAGGGAGGTGCTGACTGAACAGCAGGCAGGAGTGAGCTGGGAGAGGAGGGAACGCCACAGCCTCTGGCTGAGCCTGGAGAGAGAGACATCCCTGTGCCGCTTTAGAGTCAATTTAGCGGCCTTCTCAGACTTTTCTTCTATGAGATTTTGTGACAGAGAGACAGAGAGACAGAAAGACAGAGAGACAGAGAGAGAAACAGAGACATGTGTGAGTACATAGCCTTGTTTTGTTGCCAAGAATGGCTGGCAATTCACTGTCTTCCTGCCTCAGCTTTATGAGTGGTAGGATTACAGGAATGTAGCACTTGAGATTTACAAATTTTGAAGACCAGGAAAATCCCATGACTATAGAAGTTGATGGGTGACATTTAGGAGTGGAATAGAGTATAAAATAGACACCGGTGATGAAGAAGGAATGAAAATAAATAAGGAGCCGGGCAGTGGTGGCGCACGCCTTAAATCCCAGCACTTGGGAGGCAGAGCCAGGCGGATCTCTGTGAGTTCGAGGCCAGCCTGGGCTACAGAGTGAGTTCCAGGAAAGGCGCAAAGCTACACAGAGAAACCCTGTCTCGAAAAACCAAACAAACAAAATAAATAAGGAATTTTCCATATTCATAATAGACCTTAAAACTCAGAATACAGTTTCCCTTTTATTTGTATTTATAGTTATATTCAAATGTCACTTAAAATCTTCAATGAATATATTTCTAAATGAACATGTGTACATTTAGATGATCATGGCTACATCTGTCAAGATATTAAGATACGTTGTTATTTATCATGAACGGTTGAATTTATAATTTAGTCTAGTTTTGAAGATACAGATGAATGGAATGAACATTTTATCTTATCAACTGGCTAATGTGAATTGTTTTGTTAGGATGAGCAGCAAGCCAATTGTGGGCTTAAAGGCTATTTATGCTTTTTAAGGTTTTTTTTTTTTTTTTTTACGCACATTTCCAGAAGGCATTCTGGCTATTTGTGATCGAAGCACATGAGTTATGTAGCACTCCAGACTCACAGATTGTTTTGGCAGATTTAAAAATATTTCTCAACTTGGTAGTAAAAATGGTGTCTCATTTTTTAAATGACATTCCATTATTATTGGGATGGTTCATGTCATCATGTCTTTGCTGATTGCTTGAATGCCTTATAGTTTTTTTTTCTTCAAATTGTCTATTCTTTTTGATTTTTTTTCTGCTTGAGTGATTTCTTTTAGTTGAATTTTGAACACTTGGGGTATTAACTGCCAAATTTGTCTATCTGTCTGTCTATCTATATTTAAAATTTAAAACAACCCATGTCTTAGTAAGGGTTTCCATTGTTGTGATAAAACATTATGACCAAAAGCAACTTGGGAGGGAGAGGGCTTTTACTTTAGCGTACAGTTCCACACTGTAGTCCATCATTGAAGGAACTCAGAGCAGGAACTCAAGCAGGGAAAGAACATGGAGGCAGGAAACGAAGCAGAGGCCATGAAGGAGTGCCGCTTACTGGCTTCTCCTGGCTTGCACTGCCTGCCCTTTTCTATACCCAGGACGACCTGCCTGGGTGGTGGCTCTGCCCACAGTGAGCTGGGCCCTTCCACATCAATTAACAATCAGTCAAGAAAATGTACCACAGGCTTGCCCACAGTCCAATCTGGTGGGGGCATCTTCTCAACTGAGGTTCCCTCTTCCTAGATGACTCTAGCTTGTGTCAAGTTGACGCACAACTAACTAGCCAGGACAAGTTGTTTATCCAGTCTTTTAAAGATTTTTGTTAATGATATATAACAAAAATTTGTAATATTTTGTAGAAAATTTACATTTTTATTTTTGTTTCAAGTTTTTTTTTGTTTTACTTTTATTATAAAGTCTTTCCCAACTCCAATTAGAAAACTTTATTTTCGATGGTCCGTGCTGCCTGAAAGCATCCATGGGCCACTTGATGTCGTGCAGTTCAGGTGGGTACAACACACCCATAGGGCAGCCTGTGTCCTCATGGTCCTGCCTGCCTGGAGGCATTCGCCTTCAGAGCGGGTGCCGTTATGAAGAACCATACGTGGTGGAGAAAGGGGAGAGGAAGAGAGTTCGTGTGCTGTGGTAAGGGGTGGATCTGAAGAAGCAAGGGTGATGAGAAACGGGCTGATGTTGGCGGCCTGCTTGCCTGGGCATTTTGGTGTCTGAGGGCCGTGCCAGTGCTGGGGAAGAGGTGTTGGACAGATGGAGGATGGAAGTAGGGTTTTTTTTTGTTGTTTGTTTATAATTATTTTTTGGGGGGGCATGCTGCAGGGGTGAGGGGAGGATATGGAGGGACTGGGAGGTGAGTGAGATTCGGATGCATGATGTGAAATTCCCAAAGAATTAATAAAGAATTATGTTATAAAAAAGAAAATTTTATTTTCTTTAGATATTTTATGGTTTATGAATTCATTTAAGCTTTGAAATGGAGCTTTAACTATATCGTCTCAAGTGTATGCTGTTTCAATGTATGTGTTTGCAAATGCGTGGGGTGCACATCCTGTGTGGGGTGTACATTCTGCGTGGGGTGCACATCCTGTGTGTGGTGGAGGCCAGATGACAATCTTAGGCATCACCCTGAGAAATGCTGTCCATTTCCTTTGAGACAGGGCTTCTCTCTCACTGGCCTGGGGCTCACCAGTGCTGTGGATATTGCTCTGTATAAATAAAACGCTGATTGGCCAGTAGCCAGGCAGGAAGTATAGGTGGGACAAGCAGAGAAGAGAATTCTGGGAACAGGAAGGCTGAGTCAGAGAGACACTGCCAGCCACCGCCATGACAAGCAAGATGTAAGGTACTGGTAAGCCATGAGCCATGTGGCAACTTATAGATTAATAGGTTAATTTAAGATAGAAAAATTAGGTAGCAAGAAGCCTGCCACAGCCAAATAGTTTGTAAGCAATATAAGTCTCTGTGTGTTTACTCGGTTGAGTCTGAGTGGCTGTGGGACTGGCGGGTGAGAGAGATTTGTCCTGACCTCAGGCCAGGCAGGACTGGACTGGAGAAAACTCCAGCTACACACCAGTTAGGATGCCTGGTCAGTGTGCACCAGAGAGTCTCCCGTCTCGGCCTCCTTGGCACTGGGATTACAAGCTTACACTACCACATCTGACTTTTTATATGAGTTCTGGGCATTAAAGCAAGTCCTGGCCTCCCCTCCAGGAATTCCCTCCCTCCAACTGCATTATCTTTGGTCCAGATGTCAGCTAGCTGTAGTGATGGCATGTGCAATAGTTGGTTTTTCCCTTCCAGATGAAAACGTGTCTTTCAACCAGCTGTTTTTCTTAGGCTTGTAGATGTAGCACTTGGGATGCAGAGGAGTTCAAGGTCATCCTCAGCTGACTATGGAGTTCAAGGTTAGCATGAACTACATTAGATTCCATTTCAAAAAGCCAAATAAGGAACCAAACCAAAATGAAACCAAATAAGAAATCTCATTGTATTACAAGGTTCACTATAGGAAGAGAACTGACATAATGTGCGTATATGTGTAAATTATGTATAAAATATGTATGTATATATAAAAACATATACATTCCCTTTATATATATATATATGGAATTTATTAACTTCCCTTTATATATTATCTTAGGGTTCTTATTGCTGTGAGGAGACACCATGACCATGACAACTCTTTTTTTTTTTTTTTTATTTTTGGTTTTTCCAGACAGGGTTTCTCTGTGTAGCTTTGCGCCTTTTCCTGGAACTCACTTGGTAGCCCAGGCTGGCCTCAAACTCACAGAGATCCGCCTGCCTCTGCCTCCCGAGTGCTGGGATTAAAGGCGTGCGCCACCAACGCCCGGCCATGGCAACTCTTATAAAGAAAAACTTTTAATTGAGGTGGCAGCTTACAGTTTCAGAGATTCAGCCCATTATCGTCATGCAGGGGCATAGCGATGTGCAGGCAGACATGGTGCTGGAGAAGGAGCTGCTGCATGTTGACAAACAGGCAACAGGAAGTAGACTGAGACACCAGGCATGGCTTAAGCTTATATGAGACCTCAAAGCCACAGTGACACACTTCCTCCAACAAGACCATACCTACTCCAACAAAGCCACGCCTTCTAATAGTGCCACTGCCTTTGGGAGACATTTTCTTTCAAACTACCGTGTGTGTGTGTGTGTGTGTGTGTGTGTGTGTGTGTGTGTGTATTATGTATACCATACACACACACACACACACATATATGGAATTTATTAGAATGACTTACAGGCTGTTGTCCTTCTAAGCCAAAAATGGCTGTCTACCAACAGAAAGTCCAAGAATTCAGTAGTTGTTTATAGTTTGTGAAGCTGGATGCTTTAGCTGGTCTTCAGTATATGCCAGAATTCCAAAGAATTAGGCTCTAATTTCAGTGAAGGAATGGACTTCTCATGGAGCGTGAGAGCAAGCAGGCAAAGAACAAGCTTCCTTCCTCCACGTCCTTTATATAGACTGCCAGCAGAAGGTGTGGTCCTGACTAAAGGTGGGTCTTCCCACCTCAAAAGATTTGGGTTAAAGGTGTATGTTCTCAGTTCAAAGGATCCAGATTAAAAAAGGGTCTTCCCACTTCAATGATTTAACAAAGAAAAAACAAAAACAGAACCAAAACTCTCACAGGTGTCCCTAGCCACGTGGGCTTTAGTTAATTCCACGTGTAGTCAAGTTGGCTACCAAGAATAGCCACCACATTCAAGTTCATCAAACAAAGAACAGGTGTGTTTCTGGGCTTCCCTTGTAGAGTTCCATTTGTTTTCCGGTACCCGTGCTGTGCCGAGCGATTGCTGCACTCTTATTCCGGGTGGAGTATTCCCTGTGTTATTTTTCCTTTAGACTATTACTTGAAGGCATTTGAAGTTTATTGTCTTATGCTTTATGAAGAAATTTGGAACTATTTTGTCAAGCTCTCTCCAAATTGTTTTGAAAATTTGTTGAGCATTTCATTAGCTATATAAATTTACTGTGACTTTTTTTTTTAACAAAAGCAAATATATATATTGGAGAGTATGGTCTTTCTGTAGTTGATAAAATCTTGGATGCCTTTGGTTATGTTTTATCACTTTGGCTTAAAGGGTCTATGTATTTCAATTTTCTATTTTGTCACTGAGAAAGGGATTTTATATTTTGTAGCTAGGTACTGTTGAAACTAACAGAAATAGATTTTTTTTGGTTACATAGAGTATGGGTTGGACTCCTTCTATGCTTGCTTGCCAACCCTGTTTGTAATAGGTGTGATATTTTAGAGAGAGCATATACCCTGTGACCCAAGAAACCAGAGGAGGGAGGTCACAAACTGACCTCCTAACAAGCTTTACAGTCTTGCAGTTACAGAAGTTAGATCTTTCCCCCGGTACTTCTATCCATGGGTACAAACACACACTAGCAGAACAATGGAATGACCACAAAGAACGTTTTAGCATAGCTCGGAGGGTCATCCCTTGGTATGGCTCAGAATGGTTTGTGGCTCATTCTAAGGTGTTCTCATTCTTTGTTTTGAGGTAGCTGGTAACTAAAATGAAAATTAGCAATGAAATATTTGCTTCAGGAGCAGGTAGATCAACTGTTTTGGAGTTCATCAATTCTATTTGAGATATAGAAGAATTTGATGGATTTTTCTCCAGTTCTATGCTAAGAACAAAGACTTCTTCGGTGTCCAGAGTGTCAAACCCTGCTCGAGCCATTTCCTTCTCTGAACCTGTTTTTCACCCAGCTCTTCATGGTTAGTTTCTGTACACAGCATCTGGCTGCTGGTCACTGACTTTTCTTTACTCTTTTTTCAGTTCTCCTGTCTCAGCCTCATGGGAGCTGGGATTACAGACATGCACATCAAGTCTGGCTTGGCCACCAACTTTTTACTTTGAATGAATTCTTACTACTACGTGTTTTTAGAAGAATAAGTCTTTTTGTAGAGACAAAGAGACTTCTGTCTCCTCCCACCGTGTGTTGACTTCATTAAACTTCAGAAGATGCCTTTAATTTTTTTTTTCTGATTTCCAAGTTTAGTGTGAATCTGTAGGAAAATCACCTGTGAACATCTCTGCCCATGGTTTCTCGAGGCATGATGAGAAAAACAGGATTGGTAGCCATGATGGCTTGTGTAGTTCCTTTTTGTTAAGATTATTCAATACCTTAAGGGAAAATTGAAGGATATATTTCTTGAGATAGTGGAGACATTGCAAAGGTTTGAAAGGTATGGGACCAATAAAGTTTGAACACAGTAGCCTTGACCTCCTCTACCCCAGCTGAAACCCGCACCGAATTTGTGAGAATCTTTCAATGGCAGATGAAAGGTACTGCAGGGAATCAAAGGGCCAACTATTTTTGGAGAACATTTTGGACAATGAGCAAAGGGTTCTGCTCCTGTCTGTGTCTCAGGAGAGTGGATTGTTGTGCCCCCTGAGCTGGAAAAGGAGAATTAAGGTCTTTAGTGAAAAACCACGCAGCTAATACTTTTCCTGAACTTAATAAATAACAATTACCTCATCACAGTTTGGCTCTTCACAACACACTGGAGTGAGTCCATTGGGTGTTATCTGAATGCTTTCCAGGAAACTGTTTCAAGGGATTTGCTTAAGTTGGAAGAGCACACAAAATACCCACTGCCCTGAATGTAGATACAGATTGAAGGAGGCTTCAGACAGTAAACTAACAAACACTGAGCAGGTAAGCTCAGAGGCAGCAGGGGCTGACAGCCTGCGTGGGAATGTCCCCCTTGGCCCCGTGGCTGGTATGCTGGTGTGGGCTGGCCTTCTGAGGTCTGCCGTCCTAACGAGGAAGGTTTAGAAGGCGCTGTCTTCCGTAAATGTGAGCCTTCTTAGAGCCTTGTGTGCCTCTCTTCAGCACCTTCAAGGCTGTCACAGAGCATTTGATGATATCACCAGATGACAGCTGAGCCTCAGGAGAGCTACCATGTTTGTCCTAACAAACATTCCAGAACCAGAGGAGGAAAACTTCAAAATACTGTTTTTGAATTAAGGAAAGGAGTCTTCAAAATAGGTCTGATGGTGTTCATCACTGGGAAAGGCTGTAAGCAAAAGGCAAGGGTATGCCGGGCGGTGGTGGCGCACGCCTTTAATCCCAGAACTCGGGAGGCAGAGGCAGGCGGATCTCTGTGAGTTCGAGGCCAGCCTGGTCTCCAAAGCAAGTTCCAGGAAAGGTGCAAAGCTACACAGAGAAACCCCCTCTTGAAAAACCAAAAAAAAAAAAAAAAAAAAAAAAAAAAGGGCAAGAGTATAAAGAACAAATAGTAAACTCCAGAGCGTACCTGACCAGGAAAGGGACACAGAGAGCAGCAGCAATGGAGGAGGGGACGGCCGTGGTCATTGTCACCAGACCCAGAGGAGGCCTAGGTGACCCATGCTCATGAGGACTAGGAACTGGCTGTTGGCATGAAGCTTTCACAAATGGCCCTCAAAGAGCAGTTCCAGGACAGCAAGCAGAGAAGCGTCTGACTGTGACAGTCAGAGGCAGGAGAGGGCAGTGGTGTGCTCTGGCCAGCACAGTGTCTGCATCTCGCTAGCCTGGGCTCAAGTGTGCATTCTGCCCTGTACCAGCTTGGTGGTTCTGATGAGTTTCTCCAACTGGGGTTGGTAACAAGGTCCAGGAGAGAGGTCAGAGAAGAGTAGTTGTGAGAGGAGAGCCGATGACTGCGACGGCCAGGGAATGAGTCGGGTGCTGGAACTGACATGCTAGTCACAGAGGTGGGAAGTGTAGATGGTGGAGGTTGTAATAAGTCTTCAATTTTTTTTCATTTTCCCACAGTCCATGGTAATATGTGTGGGGTTTGAGGAGCAATACCTTCTTGAATGAAATAGGCAACTTTTTTTTTTTTTAAAGAAAGAAGCTTTGAGTCTGTCCCCTTCTGATACAAACTGATGAGTGCCAAAGGTCATTCCACTCTCTGGCTAAATGCCCCTCCCCCACCGAATACAGACTTCAAGGTCAGAAAGCCACGGCATTCAGTGCAGGTATTTTTAAGTGCAGCTCATCCTACGGTGACAAAAGAGCGCACATCTGGTGAGTGGCATGTGCAGACACGAACCCTGAAACTAAGGCTTGATTGGCTGGTTAGCAGCGCTTTTGACTTACACATACACAAATGACTTCTCAGAGTCATTAAAAATAGCCCTTTCTAGTAAGAAGTGTGGTCACAACTACAAGCATGCTTTAATTTTTTGTAATAAACCGGATGGTAGGCATGTCTGTTTCTCACCGCTTCTAAAAGAAACCATCGTAGGTCTGGTGGCTGTCCCAGCTTGCTACTTTCTATGCTGTGACAAATGTTCTGACCAAGAGCAGTTTGGAGAGGAGAGGGATCATTTGGCTTACGTACCCTGTTCACAGGGTATATAAGTAAAGGGAAGTCAGGACAGGAACTCAAGTCAGGAACCTAAGGACAGGAACTGAAGGGGAGACCTCGGAGGGACACGCTTGCTGCCTTGTTCTCCATGGAGTTTCCCTCAACCTGCTTTCTTTTACTGCCCAGGACCACCTGTGCAGGGTGACACCCCCCTCCGGGGCGCTGGGCTTTCCCACACCAAGTATAATCAGGAAAAAATGACCCACGGACTTGCCTACAGGCAGTCTGATGGAGCTATTTTCTCAGTTGAGGTTCCCTCTTCCCAGATGACTCTAGCTTGTGTCAAATTCACAAAAAACTAACTAGCACAATGATCTATAACAACACAAATGGATTAATTAATTATAAATCCTTCATTTGCATGTCATTTAAAACAATCGATTTGCATTGTTGATTCCCACAGCAATGAAATGAATGAGAAAAAAAGAATCAGGTTGTCCAAAAGCTTGTTGCTGATCTCTGCATTCCACAGAACAGAAAAAGGCAAATTACAGTCACGGACAAGATTAGGATGTTGCCCGTTCTTATAAATAACGTTTGTTAGAACACAGCTATGCTCACACACTTCCGTACTGCCTGTGGCTGCTCTCACACTCCAGGGGCCAAGCTGAGCTGCCGGACGGAGAGCATCTGGTCTACACAGCCTAGAAGAGTTGTATTCTGTTCCTGCGAGGGGAGCTGCTGCCGTGAAAGCTGTAGATAATCGACTTGTGGGAACCTGACCTCAGGTTGTTTCCTTAAGCCCTAACTTATGCTTATGTGTGCATTTTCATTAATGAAACATCATCACACAAGTAATGGGTTTCATTATGATGTCCATATGTTCCACTGCACTTACATTCATGCCTCACTTCTCTCTCTTGTGGTCCCCTCATTCCCCCAAACAGTCCCACTTCTGTTTGCATCACACATACACACACTCACACCACACACACACACACACACACACACACACACAAACACACACACACACAAACACACACACATACTCACACCACACACACACACTCACACCACACACATACTTCCACCACACACTCACACACTCACACACCATACACACACACACACACACACACACACACACTTTCACACACAAATGGTTAAGCTCTAGTTACTGCATATTAGAGAAAACATGATATTTATCTGAGGCCAGCTTATGTTTTAAATTTAGATTTATTTTATTTTTATTTGCATGTATGTGTGCCTCTTTCTGTTTGTGCATGTTCATGCATTTGTGGGTTCTCATGGGGGCCAGAAGAGGGTGTTGGAATGCCTGGAGCTGAAAGTTGTGAGCTGCCAGTGTAGGTTCTGGGAGCTGAACTGGGGTCCTACGCAAGGGAAGCAGGCACTTCTGACTGCTGGGTCCTCTCTCAGCCCTGCACTGAACAGCATAATCTAACTCCATCCATGTGCTTGTAAATGACATAATTTCTTCTCCTCTCTTTTAATGGCTGAATAAAGATCCATTGCATCTCTGTGCCACATTCCCTTTGTCCATTCCTCTGCCAATGGGCATCTAGGCTGGCCCCACATCTTGGCCATTATGATAACACAACAATAAGCGTGAGTGTGCAGGCATCCCTGTGGCGTGAGAACTCAGACTCCTTTAGATACATGCCCAAGAGTGGTAGGGCTGGGCCACACTGCAGCTGTGACTTTAGTGTTTGTAAATCCTCCACTCTGATTTCCCTAGTTGGTGCACTGACTTGTACTTAATTTGCATTCTCACCAACAGTCTACAATGGTCCCTTCTCCATGAACCCTCACCAGCATTGGTTAAAAACAACACGAATTTGTTATCTTGTTGATTTGGAGGCTGGAAGTTTGAAGTGGGCTTCCCTGGGCTAACATGAATGCATTGCTTCTGGAGGCTGAAGGGAAGGACTGTTTGTCACCTCGAGCTCCTGTGAATTGTCTTGGTTCCCTGGCTCATAGTCCTCTCACTTTTGGGTGGTGCTTAGGATTAGACTCTCTCACACGCTGGAGGCAAGCACTGACCTGAGCATCCCCAGTTCCTTCTCCATGTTTAAAACCAGCAATGCTGTCTCTTCAACCCTCTCCTTCTGACTCTGACATTATTGTCCCATCCTCTTTGACTCTGAACTTGAAGTTACCTGGTGCCCTTGTCATATAGTACAGGATAACCTTCCCATTTCAAGACCCATAACCAAAGGCACCTGGGAAATAAGGCAACATGTTAGCAGGCTCTGGAGGTTGGACTGTGGGTAACTTTGGACCCTTGCTTTGTGTAGTACAGAAGGTGTTCTTACTCCATTTCATGGAAGAAGACACAGAGTAAGTGACGGAGTGAGCCCCAGACCTCAGGTCTCCATGGATGAACCAGGACCTCTCAGTTTTTCATGAACTCATACTCACTTCTCTAGACATGAAGATGCTTCTATTTTTTATACAATTTACACAAGTGGTGTATGAAAATATGCCTGTATCTTCGATTCCTGTAGTCACTGGGACTGATTACAGCGAATTTGACATCTTAAAACACTATACATTCATTCCCTTTGGAGTATGAAGTCCAAATTTGTAGTCTAGATGTTCAGAATTGAATTTTGTAAGCCAAAATGAGAGTGCCCACAGGGCTGAGTTCCCATAAAGGCCATCTCATGGGGCTTCTCTGGATTCCAAGGACAGCTGGCATCATGGGTCTATGACTACCTTATCCACTGTTTCTGTCTTGTCTGCACATTCTTTCTCTGCTGTCTCTCCCTCTGCTATCTGTCTGTCTTAGTTAGGGTTTCTGTTGCTAGGATAAAACACTATGACCAGAATCAACTTGTGGAGGAAAGGGTTTATTTCATTTTATACTTCCATGTAACAACACTATCACTGAGGAGGTTCAGGGCAGGAACTCAAACCTGGAGGCAGGAGCCAATGCAGAGACCGTTGTGGAGTGCTGCTTGCTGGCTTCCTCAGCCTGCCTTTTTATGGTACCCAGGACCACTGGCCCATGAGTGACACTGCCCAGAGTGAGCTGGGCCCTTCTACACCAACAGCACATCAAGAAAATGCACGCACCACAGGCTTGTCCACAGGCCAGTCTGGTTGGGGACATCTTCTCGGTTGAGGTTCCCTATTCCAAAATGACTCTAGCTTGTATCTAGGGGACATCAATCTAGCCAGCACACTGTCTGTCATTTATGAATTGGCTCATAGGATCATAAGGAACGGCAAGTCTGAAATTCATAGGGTAGGCCAGCAGTCTAGAGACCTAGGCAGTGTTGATGCTGCTATCTTGAGGTGGGTTCTCACTGGGAAACCTTGTTTTCCTCTGAAAGTGGATTGAATCAAGCCTATCCACATTACTATGGATAATATACCTAATGCCAACGACATATATTAACTACATCACAAAATGCTTTGATACTAACACTCAGGTTAGCACGTCATAAAACAGTCATTGGTGATAGCCACGCTAACTTGACACATGTGTGTCATAGGACACATATCTTTGGTGGCACTATTTAACCTGTTACATCATATTTGTGTGTGGTGGGGCTAGTGTATACATGTTCACATGGGTGCATGTAGGTGAGTGTGCATGTGTGCACATGAGGATTTGGAGAGCAGAGGTTGATGTGGAGCATCTTATTTGATCACTATCTACTTTAGTATTTTCAAAAACAGAGCATTTTGTATTCTTTGATAATTTTACACATGTAAACAATGCATTTTGATCATATTCACTAGTCTATCCCTCCCATTATCTCTTCCCAGATCCTCTTCTTCCTCCTTCCTCCTAGTTCAGTCCTTTTTTAAATAGCCCACTGAGTCCACTTTGTGTTGCCTGTCTATGTGTGTGTGGTCATCTCCTGGAGCATGGTCAGCCTACCAGGGGCCACACCCTTAAAGAAAAATGACTTTCAACTGGCATGACGGCTCACACCTTTAATTCCAGGCAGAGGTAGGTGGATTTCTGAGTTCAAGGACAGCCTAGTCTATATAGCTAGTTCTAGGACATCCAGAACTACACAATAGGTCTTAAAAAGTCAAAAAGGCAAAACAACAAACAAACAAAAGCCAAACACTGACTTCTCTCTCCCAGAAATCATCAACTATTCATATTTCCTCATTTAGGGGTGAGGACTTGTGAACCGCTCCCCTTTCCATGCTGGAGTATTCACTGGCTTGATCCTGTGGGACCACAGTTTCTGTGAGTTCATGTCATGTCCAGAAGGCACTGTTTTGCTACAGTCCCCCATAATCTTTGGCTCTTACATCTTTTACATTCCTCAGTGGTCCCCGAGCCTTGGTGACAGAGTGTGGTATGGATTTCCCGTTTGTGGCAGAGCACTCCTTAGAACTATAGACTTTGCACTTTGACCATTTGCTAGTTTCTGCATTAATTACCATCGTCTATCTCACAAAAAAGCCTCTCTGATGAGGTCTGAAAAGTGCAGCAATCTGTCGCATAGATATAGAAATTTGGAAGATAGTTTGATACTATCAAAACAACAGGAGTGGGTTCACCCCTGGGACCTACGGACTCTCCAACTGGGCTGTTGGCCAGTTTTACAGTACAAGACATGTGTTTCCTTCTGCCTTAAATCAATCAGAAAGATTATCTCCATAACACTTTTATCTCCATTGCATTCATGAGCAAATCTTGCCTGAACTTTATTTTTTGAGACAGGGGATTAAAACTGAGCCGTAACTTTCAAATTGGCTAGGCTGACCAGCAGTGAGTGATTCCTGAGGGCTCTCCTGTCTCTTCTCCACACTACTGGGATTAAAGACACATTGACATAAGCTGCCTTTTGCATGCATGCTGGGGAGCTGAGCTCAGACTGTCTTGCTTGTGTGCAAGCATTTTACCAACCGACTCATCTCTACAGCTCAGTTACAACACATTTTAAAAAGTAAGACTTAAAGGCTGGAGAGAGAGCACTGTGGTTAAGAGTGCTTGCTGCTCTTTCAAAGGACCAGACTTTGGTTCCCAGCGCTCTCGTTGGCTGGTTCACAGCTGCCTATAACTCTAGCTCCAAGGGGCCCTATCCCCTCTTCTGGCCTCTGTAGCCACTCACACATGCACACACACACACACACACACACACACACACACACACACA
>CABHPH010161150.1:44939-78861 GCA_902168325.1 Peromyscus nudipes
TTCCTTCCTTCCTTCCTTCCTTCCTTCCTTCCTTCCTTCCTTCCTTCGGATTGAACCTAGGAGCTTGTGCATGCTTGACCACTAAGTTTTATCCCTGGTCCTTTTGTATTTTTCCACTTTGAGAAGGGACCTCAAATTTGCTCAGGTTGGTCTTGAACCTGCGATCCTGCTGCCTCAGCTTCTTCAGAAGCTGGACTTTTGGGGTCTGTGCCACTCAGCCTGACTTGATAAATATTTCTTTTGGAGGGATGTGACAGGATTATAGACGCATAGAAGATGGGCAGGTAGGTGGGGGCTGGGAGTGTTGGGCATTTCCTCTGGAGCAGATGAGGTTGGGGATGAGATTATGAAGCACAAATGATCTAGGCAGGGTGAATGAAGAGCAGAGCAGAGCAGAGCAGAGGTGCTGAGGAGAAAGCAGTAATGCAAACATTCAGAGGGTGCAGAATTTGGAACCCTGAGGGTGACATTTGCTTGGAATGGCTAGAGGAGAGATGTGGGATGACTGATGGCATCTGAAGTTCATGCCACTGTCCAAGTCATTTGCAGAAACAAGTATCGCTAGCTTTTCTTGATGTGTAAGCTTCCCTTAACAAAGCCTAGGTCCCTCACGGGATGAAATTTGAAGTGTCTTTTGATGCCAGCAAATGGAAGGTTTGGCTTCTTGATTTCCGCCCGCAGGGTCGTCAAACTGAATGACTCCATGACTGCTGTGTAGGGATCTTGGCCGACACTGCAGTCAGAGGTAAGTTTCCATGCTGGTGTTGGTTTTCCAAAGAGCTCCTGGGCTTCAGTTTGATGAAGTTTTTCCAAACTGAGTTTAGTGGCAAATGCTGGCAGTTTCTTGTAGGTCAATTAATCAAGTGCTTCCGTCTTAAAGGAAAAAGTCACTGGCTTTCAGTGGGAGGATTTGGACTTGTGGCTTCCCGGTCACACCCAGTAGATCTTCTAAACAGCCTTGAATGCCCATGGGCTAGCCTGACGGTTGTTAGTGCTCAAAGGTTGTTCAGTCAGCCAGCCAGATTGGCATCTTCAAAGGCAGCGAAGCTGCAAAGGGAAGAGCTCTCTTCTTGCACTAGCACAAACCCAGACTGCTGCCTGAGGCCTTTCCTGGCAGCTAGGCCTGCTGCCTGGGACTTCTCCTGGCACATCCTGGGGCTGCATTCGAGGCTGAATGTTCTGAGATGGTTATAGCTTCCTAGAGATGAATCAGAGTCCAGCATTGGCAGTGAGTTCCGCACGGGGCTACTGTTGGAAAGGGATGGACAGATTTGGCTACATCTTGAGTCTTGTGTTTGAACTTCCTGACTTCTCAGTACATCTGGATGTCAGCTGTCACAGCTGGCTGTTCTTGGTTAATTACACACGCTGTTAATGGCTGCAGGATGAGGCTTATGCCATGCTCCAGGATGGGGCAGGGAAGGCCTGTTGGCTCACCATGAGGAGCTCATTCTGGCAGAGCAGCTGTCTGGAAGGAACTGCTAAAATTTGATTGAAAGGGCTGAGAGAGATCTGGTGACTGACTGGAAGATGCTGAGTGAGGACAAGTAAAAATCAAGGGTATCAGGGCCTGGAGAGATGGCTCAGTGGTTAAGAGCACCAACTGCTCTTCCACAGGATCAGGGTTCAATTGCCAGCAGCCACATGGCAGCTCACAACTGTCTGTAACTCCAGTTCCAAGGGACCCAACACCCATGAAAAACACCAACGCACATAAAAACACAAACAAAAGATTTGTTTAAAACAACAACAACAACAACAACAACAACAACAACAAAATGTTCTACTGCAGCTGGGGTCTGTGCTGAAGTCTGAGTCCCGTATTGCCACCAAAGGTCACATAGGGTTTGGGCCACAACCTGAGGCCTTGGTGGTGTCTAGGGCCATGCTGGTCCCAAAAGCATCCCAACCTGAGTGGCTGGTACTTCCACCCAGAGCCAGAATGTTGTCCAGGCCCAAGCTGCTGCTGAGGGCCATGTCTGGGTCCACGGTCCAGCTGCAGCTGGGGTCCATATTGGTGTCTGTGGCCCATGACACCTCAGGGGGCCTTAGGAACCATGAGAGTTGAAATCACAGAACCATGCTGAGCCAGCCCTGCCCTTCACTGGCCCAGGGAAATCTGGCTTTTCCTCTCACAGGATGCTGCAGCAAGAGAACTGGCCCCTGCACTCAGGAGAGATGGTTCCATCCCTCACCTCACCAGGGTGAACTGACCCTGAGGGCACAGAGGTAGGGGAGCTGACCCTTGACCAGCTCAGCTACCACCCAGGCCCACAGCAAGGCCTTGGGTTGGCCTACCCTAACATCTATCTCATCTAGGACCTGCTGGAGCTTGTGAAGGAGCTGGATCTGTGGAAGGATACCCTCAGGATCTCCATGACTCGGGGTGGCTGCGGGATATCCCCTAGGAGTCCCAGGGAAGATCCAGTGATGATGCTGTACCAGAAACCAGAGGCCATGAACCAGAGTGATGACTCATTGCAATGAAATTTGCTAGTAAAGGGTATACTATACGACACACTGAGGCTCCCAGTGCCGGCAGGATGGATTAAGAGATGGAGAGGCAGGAGAGAAGGAGAAGGGAAGAGTTCTTTTTTTGTTGTTTTATTTTGGGTTTTTTTTTGTTCTTGTTTGTATGCTTTGTTTTGTTTTCTTTAGTAAGGGAGGTGCTGCAGGGGTGAGGGAAGGTATGGGGAAAGTGGGAGGTGAGCAGAATTGGGGTGCATGACATGACCCTCCCAAAGAATCAATAAAGGGTATCATAGAGCATTTGGGTGCTCATCTAACCATGGTGCTGTAGATTGGTGAGGCTGCAGAAGGTAAGGCTTCCTCCTGATTTAATTGTGACAATAAATGTCCAAGGAAAAGTGACTTGTTAAATGTTTTGATGTGTAAAAATCTAAGAGCTGGGAGAAGTCTCTTCCTTCCATAGTTCTTACCTCACCTCTTCACAGGTTCCTTACCCACCTCACCTCTTCACATACTCCTTATTTACCTCATCCCTTCACACATCCCTTACCTACCTCACCTGTTCATGGGATTCTCACATTAATTTACTCCAAGGTAAGCATGCAGTGGGAGCCACTGTATCTTTGGCAGACCAAATAGCCATTCCAGGCCCCCAGAAGGTAAGCCTTCTAGGAGAAGTAAGTCATGTCCTCAGTGTCTGATGAATGTCAGTATTTGTTGACACAGGATTTGTCAACAAGAGTTCCTAATACCCTTTCCACAGACATTATTGGTCTTCTTTTAACCTTGCTTCTGTTTCCTATCAGCTCTTATTGTGCCAACAGCAGACCATCTACTTTTCTCTAAGTGAGCATCTTGTTTTCAGCAAAACCCAATACCTCTGCATTTAGTGAAAACCAGAAGCAATTCTTCCCTTTTGGAATTGCATGAGAAAATTGAGGAAGTGATATGCATGTTGCAGAGAGCATTTTGAGCACCTGCTCCCCCCCTTCTTTCTCAGCGGCACTTGTTCTTGTCTTCAGTGTGGGAACTCTTTCTTCAGTGGAAATGCTGGAAGAAGCATTTAGTGCTGCTTATTCCACCCGCCTGCAGTAGACATCTGCTGATCTTACTTGCCCGGCATCCTTTCTTCCTTTTTCTGTTTCTTACCACAGAGCAGGTATTTACCACATACTAGGTTTTCTTTTTAAAATTTGAGACATAGTCTCATGTGTCCCAGACTGACCTCAGACTTGTTGTATGACTGAGAATGGCCTGAACTGGATCCCCCTGCCTTCATCTTCTGAGTGCTGGAATTGCAGATGTACAGAACCATACCAATATATGGAACCCAAATCTTTGTGCATGCTAGGAAAGTACTCTATCAATTGACCCACACGCCCAACCACTACATACCGACTTTTCTTTAGAGAATGAGTTAACTCTCATCTAGCACAACTTCAACCACATGCCTTGCCCCTATGATTACAGAGGTGGCCATGCTGGGCTCTGCAGTCTGGACAGTAAATGTTCACCACCCTGTGTTGGCTGTCCTAGTAGTAGACACGTGCTCAAAAGATGACATGCTTTTTTTTGAGGTCTGATATTAGTGCTGGGTTTTACTTCTGTGATTAAAAACATACAGATTATATGAACAAGAACCACAAATCATCTTTGCTGAAAACCATGGAGAATAAGGATGCAACCCGGAGAAGAATAATGGAGGGACACAGAGAGGTAAGGGGAGAGGAAGAGGGAGGGGGAGGGGGAAGGGAAGAGGAAGGAGAGGGGTAGAGGGAGGAAGAGAGTGAGAGAGAAAGGGAGAGGGAGAGGGAGAAGGAGGACTACTTGAAGACATGTCAGATATTACTAACAGTTGATGGACTTGTGTAAAGGCCATTGAAGCCTTCTTCATGGTCCTTTTGTAGCTACATTGACAAGTCATAATGTAGTTTTTAAGAGCTTAGGGGAATCACATTAGACTCAATTAAAGAACAGTTTTCAAAGCCCAACTAATAAATTATATTATTTGAGAGAGAAATTCCTCTTTCTATGTGTATGGAATGTCTAGCCACACCTGGAATCTGCAGCTTGACAGTTTCTTGACAGTTTCTTGACAGTTTCCTCAGAGACTGATGCCTTAGCCAAGGCAAACACAAGGCAGCTGTAGAAAAGTTTTGCTAGGAGCTGTTCTGTGCCCTTCAGCAATTTCCCTCTGGCTGTCAGAGGGCTGAAGAAGAACACTGTAGATTTTCAGAAGGTATTATCTTCTAGAAGATCAAATCTACTTGACAGGTGGTTCAGGACTAGAATGCACAAGATATCTTATTTAGCTGGCTCACCCATAATTTCACCCATGAACGTTAGGTTATTATGGATCTGCCTCTGACCGTTTGAAACCTATATTGTTCATGCTCTCTGCACACGTTTCCGCTTATGCCAGTCATCCTGGCTGGGTAGACATATTTCTGTTGACTCTCATTCCAAACTGGTAGAAATTGTGCCTTCACAACCCTTTCATCATTTTTCAATAAAACCACACTAGTAAAGTAAGTCAATAGTGGGAGGACTGGTCTTATTTTGTAGTTTTAGTGTATGTGCCCAGGAGGCAAATTTCTAGCATTAACTGATGACCTTTCTTACAAACAGCTGTATTTCAGGTGGGAACTGTCATGGTTTGGATCCATCCAGAGGAGAAGCACTGGGAAGTGCTATGGATTCGAATGAAGAGCCCTTAGGTCATCAAGGGTATGCCTTCAAAGGGACTGTGGGACCAAGTCTTAGTCTCTTTCTCTGATTCCTGGCTCATAGGTGGCCACACACATGTTATCCTGACACTGCCACCTAGGGTTCTCACCAATGGCCCAAAGCAAAAAGTCTTCCAATCTGGAGCATCCAAAACTATGCACTCAGTAAACTTTTTTGCAAAAGTACCCCATCTCGAAGTATTTCACTGTAGTAGCCAATACAGTGGCCATCTTTGTCACTGGATGGCTCTCATCAAGGATGCTAGGAAGGGAATCATGTGTTAGCATGAGTTCTGATGAAATTGAATTTGCTTTTAAAGATCTATTTGTTTTTATTTGGTTGTTTAGCTTGGCATATATATGTGCACCATGTGGTGCCTGGTACTCTCCTGCCACACGGACACTTTTTTTCAGAAGAATCCTGAAGCAAGGCCATTCAAGCCAAAGTTCCATGTGGTGTACATGTTGGAAGGGTTATGGCAGAATTGTGAGATTGTTCTGGCCAACTTCCTACACAAGAGGAAATGGGAAATGAGTTGAGAAAGAAAGGGGGTCTCAGAGAAGGCTCAGCAGTTAACAGTACTGGCTGCTCTTCCAGAGGACCCAGGTTCAATTCCCAGCACTCACATGACAGCTCATAACCATCTGTAATCCAGTCTTAGGGGATCTGACTCCTTCCTCTTACCTCCGAGGGTCCCAGGTACACATAAGGTGCACAGATACACATGCAGGATAAAAATCCATATGCATAAAATAAAAATAAATAAATCTAAAACAAAACCCCAAGAGTTTAAGAAAAGGAACAGCATTCGACTTTTAACTATGCCTTCTTTCTTAGGAGGACAGTGTGAGTTACCCGACCCTCTTGAACATTGTTTAGTTCAGTGTTTGTGTCGGGGACGGAGCATTGTAACTATACTTGGAGTTAAAGTTATTGTCTAAACTCACTTCAGTCAATTGCTCATCTCACTTTTCTCTCTGTTAACGTCAACATAACAATTACACTCAACATGTTTTACCCCCAGGAATGCAGTAATGCAGTGAGCTGTTTATAGCACAACATTGTGGAAACAACGTTTGTTTTATAAATGTCATGTGTAAGTATTCTTTGGCCATTTGCAGCAACAGGAAGGACAGTGTGCTGAAACTCTGGCTGTCACCCAGCCTGCATAGAGATATTTACGATGCCCACACATTAGCATCAGCGGGTACTTTGCTGGTAGCTTTCCATGGAACCGTATCTTTTTATTATAGCTATTTGCAAGCAGTCATCGATACATTTATCATTCCTGGGTTTTAATACAATTGCAACTCAGGCAATCTGAAATCAATAAAGTTTTAGATGGGATGTGCCAATTGGATAATGAAAGTGATTTGGACACATAGACATTTGTAGCATTTGGGGAAATCATTCTCTTTAAGTAATGTGGAGACCGCGGTCTGCTGTTGCCAGTGTGAATAAGGCTCTAGGTCCTAAAGAGACAAGTGGCTTACTGGGAGGATCAGAGGGAGGCTGTTCTTCTCTTAAACCATAGATTAATATGCATAGATTCTATTTGAGCATCAGAATGTACCCTGAAGGTCAGTGTTGGTCTTCTTTACACACACATAGCATAGAATTCTAGTCTTATTATGTTTTTATTTATTTTGTGTGTGCACAAATGTGTGTGTTACGATGTTCATGTGCATAGGTCAGAGAACAACTTGTGAAGTAGATTTCTTTCCTTCCAGCGTGTATGTCCCAGGTATTGAACCCAGGTCTTCAGGCTGGCTGGCGAGTGGTTTTCCCTGCTGAGCCAACTCACTGGCCCTTAGAATGCTAATGTTACAAAGGACTCCTATATTTATCTGATGGTCTGACATCTACATACAGCCAAGAAGACAACTGACTTTCTTAGTAGCCACCTCCTCACCATCTCTTGAAAAAGTCTTCCCATTCAGTTCTCTTTCTTTGTCATTTCTATGATCCCTTCTAGACCTCAGAATTCCTTGTGGTCAATTGAAAAGATGTCAAAGCCACAGTAGTGACTTCCATAACTGGAAAACTACCAGGTAGGCCTTTTCTTTGCTTTCCACGATGAAGATCATTTTGAGGGAGGTGATTTAACATCTGTAGGCTGAGGTAATTAATGATGGTCCTCAATAGAGACGTTGTGAAGAGCAAATTAGTTAAGACATGCAAGGCATCTAACATGTTATTAGTCTGGGTCTTCCTCTTTGATAGCAAACATCCAGTTGTGTTCTCATCTAAGGCAGTTTAAAGGTGTTGTTGCTCAATTGACATCCAAGAAGGTCCGAGTTAACATCTTTTGATGCCCCCCCTTTAAAGTTTTCTACATTCTTAGCTAACTACCAGTTGGGATGTTTTCCTGTTGGTGAAGAGCTTCTCTCCAGCTCCCAAGTCCCGCCAGTCTCCAGCTCCCAAGTCCCGCCAGTCTCTGAGCCCATTTATAAAATAAACACACAGACGCTTACATTATTTAAACTGCTTGGCCATTAGCTCAGGCCTATCCTTGTCTAGCTCTTACTCTTATATTTAGCCCATTTCTATTAATCTCTACTTTGCCACGTGGCTCGTGGCTTACCGGTACTTTACATCTTCCTTCTCCTCCCGGCGGCTCCAGCCAGTCTCCCCTCCACCTTCCTGTTCCCTCAATTCTCCTCTCTGTTAGTCCCGCCTATACTTCCTGTCTGGCTACCGGCCAATCAGCGCTTTATTGATACAGAGTGATATCCACAGCACTTGTAGAACTTCTTTTTCAAAGCAACATATCCTTATATCCAAATTTTGAAGTCAAGGTATCTTTAAAATATACATATTGGTTTAATTCAGCTTCCTTTATAATCAAATATCTCTCTGTAGTTAAGAATCCCAAAGACAACATAATCCAGATTTTTTGTGTGATATCCATCTTTACGTGGCTTATATTTTATATTACCTTTACTGTCTCTTTAAAGACTTTATTTTTTAAAACTATCATTTTTTTATATAACTGTATATATTTCTTTTTATCTCTCTTTGAAGCCTACGTACATTTTTACACACATTTTAAAGCATTTAAAGTCTTGTTCCATCTGAATCTGTCTTATCGTGAATCAATTGTTTTAAACTGCAGCACTTGTAAGACTGAAACGGGGCTGTGGCTGCTGGCTCCGCCCACCTCAGCTTCCCAACATGGCAGTGATACCTTTACCTTCAGCTCTGGGAGCCTTTGTGGGTCTATGCTTCTATCAAAGCAGCGTGTAGCCCAGAAACCTCTTTTTGTTTTGTACTAACAAAGGTTAAATCCACCATGTAGCTTAATGTGTCACTTGCAGACGCCTCTTTCCCGCCATACTGTAAGTCGAGTGCACACGCCAGGAACCCACAAGTAGCTCAAACCGGCAAGCTGCGGCTAACTTGACAAAGACAACTAGGAAGCTGTTTTAGCTCCGTTTTAGAATCTTCTTTTTATGTTTTCTCAGGTTTTAAGTGGAAATTCCTGCCCCACGTTCTGGCGCCATTTTCCTCTTTTCTTCAGTACTGGGGATTGACCCTAGAGTATCGTGCATGTGATGTAAGCACTTTACTTTTGAAATACAGCCCCAGGCCTCGGTTGGGAACTTTTAGTGAAAACAATCTAAAGAAGATAAAAATAATACATGTCATAATGTTATCATATCTGTTTTACCCTCGGATCACTTGAGGGGAAGCCTAGGGAACATTTAAGATTGCAAACTTCAGCCCGATAGTCCCTAAGATTCCTCTCCCATCTTGACAAATACGTTTTAAAGAAAGAACAGAAATAAGTAATTTTCTGTGGGTGTTTTCCAAATGTTTACAACATTACATGTATTGTTTAAGTGTCAGAAAAAGGGATTTTCTTTACAGTCTCTTAAAATGTCTTCAAGTATAGTAAATCAGAATTGTTTGGACTGCCACAGGTATGTGTGTGCTGAATGTAAAAAGTGTTCAAATCTTGTGATCGAGTGGGTTTTAAAACATTTTCATTACACATTTGAAGTCCTGATTATACCCTAGGCATTTATTTGCTTATGAAAAGTCAGACTATGAATCACAACATTCTTCTTCCTCAATGGTTTCACCATTCATTCCACAAATGATTTGTAAAATTTTGCAATTACCTAAAAAACATCAATACTATGTTACAAAAAGGTACTTAAATATAGATGAGAAAGAGAGATGTTTGTCTTCTCCTTTAGATATTGATATTAAATAAAAGATGGAATGTCTTTATTTAAAACCAACCCCTCATCCCCTGGCAAATAGAATGAGTAAACATCAACGTGAAGAAAGGCTTCCTTTAAACCTGTTATTTGATTCAAACGTGTGTTAGGAAAAAGGTCTATTCTGCATATAAAATATAACAACCAAAAGGGAATCGCGAATAGAAAAATAAAATATGTAGAGGAGACAAAGATTCTGCATACATAGCTTTAAAACTCCAACAGGCAACATTTTTCAGGAGAGACTACACATTCATTCACTGAAACATAAATTCCCACAGAGTAATAGTCCAACATGATAATTTGCTGTAACCGACTCACCCACTGCAACGAATCCATCAGTCTTTAGCTTATTAATGTTTGTCTCTAACCGTCCAGTGGAAATGGAGTTAGGATGTCACATAAGTGTCCTTGCAGCCTAGACTATCCCACGTTGCGATGGAATACCTACCAACACCCAGTCAGTTCACTGGGAATGAACTCACCAGCTTTGTCTCCCGCACAGTAGCAGGGTCATAGATGGAGAGGGGCTCTGTTTGGAAGACATTATAGACCTGGAGATCATTTTAAAAATCCGAAGTTGTGAATAAAAAGGAATGAAAGAAAAGTTAGCTGGCCTCCTCTCTTCATTACAGCACTATGTAAAAATAGAAAACAGACAAACGAAAAGCTTAACACCCTTTAGTCAGGAAACCACCCCTTCACTTGCTACAGGGCTCAACGCAGAATAAGAAAAGAAAAACATGTTTTTGGCTGTAGCTTTAGTAAACAACAAATGAAGAAAAATCTGGTCTTCAAGAGGTCTGGAAACTCAGAGTGCAGACCTTGTCACGTGGACAGTGCCTCCATTTCCCCACAAGACTTAGCAATGAGCAGCTGAGCCCTGTCCTGGTAGAAAGAGGACTGGACTAGTTCCAGCATCAAAACAAAGTAATGAAACAACTGACTGACAAAGAACAGTTAATTCTCCTGAATAATAAGGACATCATGTTTGCATACAGCATTTGCATTATTGCTCTACTTAGAATAATACGTTAAGGAACCCATAACAGACTGCACATTAAAAACTTAAGGTTCTTTGGTGAAGAATGAAAGAAAACAGTATTTGAGCTTTAAAGGAAAATATCTTATCCATGATTTTTTTTATCTATTGATCCGTTGGATCCTCTCACAGAGCAGGGAGAGGTACTGAGTGAGTTTCACCATGGCAACAATCGCCACACCCCCAGCCATCATACAAGTCGGCCAGAAGAGAGAATGGAACAGCACATTGGAGCTGTAGAGTTTGGTCAGGATGACACTCTTCTGGTTTCCTTCCGGGTCAGAATAGCAGGGGAAGTGTTGGTGTCTCCTGAAGTTTTCCATGACGACACTCACCAGGGACATGGACTCTTCAAAGTTGTTTCCACACTTAGGAATATAGGAGCACTGTGAAGAACAAGATGGACTATCACCAAGGGGAGCACTAAGACGACAGCAGCCAACCTAACTTTATCTGTGAGGCAAACATGGTGGTTCACGTTGATATATTCAAACTAATGCCTCCCAAGGTCAGAGAGGTCGCACACTGATTAGAGTAGTGGTTGGGGGTCCTAGACAAAGTTTTCCTAAGTAACTCATCTACAAATTACTTAGCTGTTGATTAATATCTAATTATTAATGTGTTGCTTTGCTGTAACAATCTCATCACGTATGTAGAAAAAGTAAGTAGCACTTTTTGCTGTAGCTAAAAGTGGTGGGTCTTAATTGTTTCCTCTCAAACACACTTGTCCCGGGGCTCAGAGTGCAAACCTTCCTGAGTTCTGTCTGCCCACATAATATAAGATATTGCTATAACATATTGTGATGGGTAATCTTGTCAATTTGATTGGACTTAGAATCACCATGGAAACACACCCGTGGGTGGGTCTATGATAGTGTTTCCAGAAAGGTCTAACTCAGAAGGTAGTAACCACATGGAATATAGGTGGCACCTGACCCTTGGCTGGGGTTCCAGACTGAATAAAAAAAAAGAATTTAAGCTGAATACAACTATCCAACTCTTTGTGCTTCCTGACTGTGAATACAATGTGACAAGTCCCTTCTCCCCTCTGTCCTCCATGGAAGGTGTCTGTCTCCTCAAACTGTGATCCAAACAACCCAGGCTTTAAACCCGCCCTCCTTAAGTGGCTTCTGTAGGGCATTTTGTCACAACAAAGGGAAAATAATTAACACACATGTCAGTAGAAAAGAGTAATTTATGAATACAGATTTAACTGCATGTTATTCAACCAAACTACCTTGGGCATCTTGTTACTGTTATCAAACAAAACAAAATAAAACAAATCAAAGCAAAGCAAACAAACAAAAGCCAGCTACACCTTTGGTGGATCTTGGAAAATTCAGAGAGGCTGAACAGAGGTCTATGAGGAAAGGGAGAGTCTCAGTATGCCGAGGCGCCCTTTCCTGTCAGGCACAGGAACAGAGAGCAGGACGGCAGCAGAGTGCACTCTTTGACCTGAGCCTGGTTTTGATCGGCCCATCTCACCTAGATCTCTTGTTTTCTGTCTCTCCTATGTCTCTCCCTCTTTTTCTCTTTCTACACGTTCATAAGAGGCTTGTGGGTATTATGTGTGCATTGATATGAGATTTGGAACAGCATCCTGGAATCTTGGAGAGATTTACATCTGTAAACCTCACAGGGGGAAAATATAAAAGAAATGAATTAAGTTTCAGCTAGTGGAGCTTCCTGGAATAATTTCCCTCTGACTTACCGGCAGCACCAGAAACTTGTGTAGCTGTAACCACAGGGTTATTTGACTCCAAAGTGCAAAAGTTTCTCTGATTAGTTAAGAATAGAAAGATGAACATGTGTTTGACATGGGGCCATGGATAGCTATGAATGCAGCCCAACACATTATAAATTGACTCAAAACACTGAGTGTGTGCACGTACGTGCAAGCACACATGATTTTTTTTTAGCTTGATTGCCTGTGTCTCATGCATGAACTTTGTAGATGCCAACCCCATGTCACAATGTTAAAAGATTGGTCACACCTCTCATCATACTTAACATGATGCTCTTTAGCAGAGACTGTCGATACACTTTAAAATGTGACCAGCTATGAGTCAATGCCCATCCACTCACATGTGTGAACCCAGCAGAGTGCCGGACTCAGCCTGGCGCGGGGGTGGGGAAGAAGGCTAAAAGCCTCTTCAGAGAAAGTTATAATTCAGTGTGACAATGGGTCTGGGCTTCGTGGGCTAAATTTTTGGCCAGCTGGATGACAACTTTCAGGCTCTCATGTGACTCTTTTGTCCATGCTAAAGCTGTGCATACGGATTATGTCTTTAATATTTTTAGAAATGTTTCTTGAAGCAAATAATTTTAACAACAACAAAACAAAGCAAACACAGATAAGCCATCTGTAGACAAATTCAGGCAGAGCCAATCTGGGTTATAAAGGCATTGGGTCTTGGTATGTTTTTGTGCTCACTTTACGGAAGCCCTTTCAGTGGCCAACAGAGCTAAGTTACTAAAAATGATCTCAATAAAAATGGCATTCTATTAAAAATGGAGTTTTTCTCTCTTTTCTTCTGCTATGGTGAATCAATTCAACTTACATTTTTTTTTTTTGAAAAAAGAAACATCTGTCAGGCAAATGGTAATAATTCTTTCACGAGGTAAGATTCTTCCAAACAAAACAAGATATAAAGTACCTCTGAGGCCATCTGGCAAGGTTGTAATATAGGAGCTCCTTATTAAAGTTTAAAGCAGACAGGGCCTGAGAGGTATGCAGTGGTCTGGCTACACTCCATACACGCTCACACTCAGGCACTCTGTGCCAGGGGCACACATCAGGGCAACACACAAACGCCAGTGGTGAGAGTCTGGGGTGCTCTGAGCCCTCCTGATCTGGTTATCTGCCACTTCCTGTTTCTGTCCATGAAAACTCTACCATATGTCAGTTGTCCATTTCTTTTTATTATTGACAGATCCCTTGTGATAATGAGTGAATGAGGTCGTATAATAAGTTCCTGACTTGAGTTCATGGGATCCGGTTACTAGAAGCACGTGGCCCTCAGAACCAATTTCATCTCTGTAATGAGGTTAATCGAGACTTCCCGGCAGCTATCTTTCAGAATTAGATGATGAATATGCATAAGGCCCCCATAAATTTTTATTAGCACATATTCCTACTAGAATATCACATTTTCCCACACGCTCTTCTAAAGTCTTTAATCAAGTGCCACATACTAAGTTACAAAAGCTCTAAAGAGGGCTGGATATCCAAGCCATGGAGTTCTTACAGGGTCAGCTCATCTTATTGCCTTTGAAGATTTGCACTAAGCCAAATTCTACCTTAGGATGTAGGTGTTTGCTCCAGTTTTAGTCATGTGAATTGAGTACGGATTCAAAACAAAGATTTAGAGATTGTGCTATAGCCAGGTGTATGTTACAGAAGTGGGTGTAACATGGAGTGATGATTTAATTATCACATGCCTTCATCATGTATTTGTGGGGTAATTTTATGTGAGTGGTCTACAATACACAGAACGCAGTTCAGTAAATAATATTTGACTATCATATAATCTACACTTAATTTGGAAATTATAACATGATCAAAAAGATAAAGATACCATCATTTTTAGGTAATTCTTTTATTTAGTGGGTATGGGACTGGGAAGATTTAACTTTTGAACTATGAATGATATATAACAGAAAAAAATTAGTTATATTATAAACAATATATTTAGGTAGTGATCAAAGTATGTAAATACTGTTACCACGAGGATGTATGAAATTTAGAGACTGCAAATCAGCAGAGAACTGAGAAGTCTCCTTTGTGGTGTGGTGTGCGTGTGCGTGTGTGTGTGTGTGTGTGTGTGTGTGTGTGTGTGTATGAGCATGTATTTGTGTATGTGTTGGTTCGTGCCCACATATGTGGATCCTTGTATCTGGAGGCCAAAGGTTGATGTTGTACATCTTTTGGAATCATTTTCCACATTGTTTTGAGACAGGGTCTCTCACTGAACCTGGAACTCACAGAGATTCTCCTGTCTCCACTTCCCCAGCACTGGTAATACAGATGTATCACTTTTATGTATCCCGGGGAATCTGAATTCAAGTCCTCATGCCTTGATGGCAAGTGCTTTCCTGACTGAGCTGTATCCCCACCCTTGACAGTCCCTCATTTTTTTCATTTCATTTAAATTTTATATTTTGAGATTTTTATGCATTACATTTTTATCATATTTACGCCCATCCTCCAGTTCCTCTCAGATCCATTCCCCATCTAACTTATAATATAATTACAGCACTTCCCACCAAGCCCTCCCATATACCCCTCCTTTGCTCTCCTTCAAATTTATGGTCTCTTTTTTCGTCAATTATTGCTTCATGCATATATGTATATGTACATACACATGCATTCCTAAATAAACCTGCTCGATCTGTGTAATATCACTTGTATGTATGTTTTCAGAGCTGATCACTTGGCATTGGATAACCAACTGGTGTACTCTTAACTGGGGAAGAATATTTCTCTTACTCCCAGCATTCCTTAATTGCCTGTAGTTCTTTGTTTAAGGTTGAGGCCCCATGGTCTTTCACCATCCATGCTAGCATGTACCTTGGTGTCCTTGGTCAGCTCATCTTTGGACATTTGTGTTGGTGAGACTTATGGCTGTAGATTTTGATATTCCTAGGAGACACAATCTCAAAGCAGACTCCCTGATCTGCTGACTCTTACAATCTTCCTGCCCCATCTTCTGAGCCTTAGATGCAGGAATTGTTTTATAGATGTCTCCACTGGGACTGGGATCCACAACTCTGCATTTGGATTGATTATGGTTTTTCTGTAATGGTCACTACCTGTTGCAAAGGGAAGTTTCCATGATGAGGGATGAGGAGTATACTTATCTGTGGGTTCAAGGACAAATGTTTAGAATGTAGTTATGGATTATGCTCCATGATGTCACTAGCCCTGGGTAGCTGGCTAAGTTTCCAGTGCCAGGAATGGTTTCGTTCTTGCTGTGTGGATCTTAAGTCTATTTAGAGAACTCTTGGTTATCACCAAGGCTGTGTGCTGCTGCTGCCCTCTTAGGGTTACCATGCCATGCTGGTCGTTGTTGTGGTTCAGAGTTGGGTTGGACTGTTGATTGCTTCTCTCCTTTGGAAGCTTGTGCGGTGCTTTCTGGTACCAGGGAAGTTAATCCTCAGGGAGGAAGCTTTCAGGTGAGTTCTGGCTCAGGGGCCTTTGCATCTGAAGTGCATGGAGTTTTCAACAATGCCCTCATTTAACAAAAATTAAGTCCAGTTAGTGCTGGGTATATACTCTTGGATGGTCAGCCTACTAGAGCCGCACCCTTAAAGAAAGCTAACTCTCCCTATCTTGGCAGCTATCAGTGACCAGTAGCTCTTCAGCTGGGGATGGGACTTTGTGACCTACTGCCTGACTCCATGTTGGGATCTTGTCTGGTTGGAGCTTGACCAGGTCTTATGCATGTTGCCACAGCTGCTGAAAATTCCTATGTGCAACTGTCTTGTTGTATCCAGGAAAGAGTTTCCTTGGAGTCACCCACCACCTCCGGCTCTTACAGTCATATTCCACTTCCTCTTCCACAAGCCTTGGGAGGATGGGCTGTGATAAAGATACCCCACTTAGGGCTGAACACGGATGAGGTATGAGAGATGTGCTGATCTATGGGTAAATCATTAAGAGCTGGTTTACCAGTAGTTTCTCCCCCACCTCTTTTTTTCTTAAGATTTATTTATTTATGTGTGTGGGTGCTTTTGTCTGCATGTACATCTACACACCAGAAGGGGGCATTGGAATTCAAACGGCTATATGGCGCTGAGAATTGAACTCAGGACCTCTGGAGGAGCAGTCAGTGTTTTTAACCACTGAGCCATCTCGCCAACCTTTAATAGTCTCTTCTTAACCCAGAGTTTTGCCAATAAAACTGGCTTCTTTCCCTCGCCCCTTTGATTTCTGAAGGGCAGAAACTTCCCGTTACTAAAGATAACCACAGAGACCATCCACGGCATGACCCTTCCTCGCCTTGGTGTGGAAACGTGGTCTTCAGCATCTTCAGGATGCCTCTTCCTTTATGTGGTCAGTGAAGACACAGCAGTCACATCTTCTCTTCAACTCTTCGGAACACAACTGAATTTACCTTCCCTTCGCATCACTTCCAGGACCTTCTATGTCAACAGAGTTATTTTTATTCTCATGATAGACAGGAAATTAAAAAAAAAACAAAAAAAAAACAACTACCTGTTGGGTTTCTAGACATGCTTCACTGGGCACGTGTGAAGCAGAGTGACAGGCAGTCATCCTAGAGATGGAAGATGGGGCCAGCTGCAGAAGCAGGATCTGGATGAATAACCTCACCGTCAGCCTCTGCTTTCTTGCATTGATGAGGGAGGCATCATCAGTTCCTTGGGACTTCCAGGAAGTCTCGGGTTTTATTTGCTCTTTTATAAGAAAGAAGCTATTATATTTCAAGAAGAAGTTAGATGTTTAATGAAATCCAAATACTCACTGAGTCCAATAATTATGGTGCCAATATGCCAGGTAGAAATATACAGGTTAGATGTTAGAAAGAGAACACAACAAGGGTGGGCTGGTGAAATGAGAGAGGAGTGTGTCTAAAAGCCTTTCTGAAAAGATGGTACCATCACAGAGGCACATCAGACTCTTGCTCTCAAAAGCTCATCAGCCCCCAGGGTACCGTAGTTCACATGTCCTAAGGTAAACAAACACAACCACTCATGTGAACGTAAATGATCTTGGCTTTGAAGTCAGGAAGCCTTGTGTTATTCTGAACTTTTGAGTTCACACGTTTGTGAGGGACAGAGGTGCTGAGAGCATAAACTGGGACATCCTTTTCTTTCCTCTTTTGAGAGCTCTCCTCTTGACCATCCTTGAAGCAGCGGATGCTCCCACGTGAAGTTTACATGTGTTTGCTCTGTGCTTTCAACACACTTGGAGTTTGGTGGGCACGACCATTTGAGAAAGCAAGAGCAATCCAGGCTTTGCTGAGCATGACTATCTCCTCCATTTTGGTTCTTTCCAGAGAGGTTCACTTTGGTCGTTCTTGCCTAGAACTTTTATAATATTTAAACCATTTATGCCAGCGTGGAGCAGTGTATTCATTACTGCTCCTTTTGATGTGGCAAAGCACCCAACAAAAGCATCCTAAAGAAGGAAGGAAGGTCTATTGTGACTCACAGTCTGAGGGCACAGTCTATTATGGCAGGAAAATGGCAGCTTGAGGCAGCTGATGACATTGTATAGCCAGGAAGCAGAGAATGATGAATGTTTTTGCTTTCTCCTTTTTATTTAGTCCAAGACTTTAGCCCATGGGACAGAGTTGCCCACAATGGGCAGGGTCTTCTCACCTCAGTGTACCTAATCTAGAAACTTCCTTACAGACACGTCTAGAGTCTAATGCATTCTAGACAGCCCCTCCTAGTGATGTCCAGAGGCTTGTCTCTAGGGTGATTCTAGATCCTGGGAGCAATCAGCATCAACCACCACTAATCCAAAACAAACTTTAAAGACACTAGAGATGTGTTGAGACAGAGGCATCTAGAGCCTTGGGATTGGTCAATACCCAGAGCAACCCATACCACGGAGCCTCACAGTGTGCTGATTTGATGACAGTGGGTCAGATAATCTGACCTTGACCCCTGTTGCTGCCCTGTTTTTTGGGAAGTAAGAGCTTCCTTCTCCCCATTTCCCTTCTTGCTACTCAGAGGCATCAAGGTCTGTGCAATTCTTACAGACACAGTCTGTCTTTGACTCCTGCACAGAGCTCAGATGTTCCCGAATTCAGTTTTGATGTGAAATGATGAAACGTTGTCAATTTACAGTATTGTGAGTATGGAAATGTATTACAGGATATTTAATCTCACTGTGAAGCCCTGAGACTGTGTTAATAAAATCAACCTTGGATCAGGGGGCAGAGCCAGCAACTTGTTGACAGGAATTAGCCACAGAGAGGTCCGAGGAGCCAGGAGTATGGATAGAGAGACAGATGCACAGGAAGGAGTAGGAAGGACTTGGAGTTTCACAACCTTTTTGTTTTGGGATGGCTGGAGAGATGTTCTCTTTTGGTCTCCGGCCAACAAGGAAGGTCAGCTGCTAGCCTCTTGGCCTCTTTGATATAGCAGGTTTTCACCCCAACATCTGACTCCTGAGTCTTTATTGGTAAAAAGAACATAGAGACTTAGTTAAAAACTACATTTGGTAGCCGTGGCAGAGCCGGTGCCAGCAGAACAGGAAGAATGGCTGATAGCTAGGCAGGAGAGGATAGGCAGGACTTCCGGGGAGAGAGAGGAACTTTGAGGAAGAAACAAAGAGGTGGAGATTCACTAGCAAGATGTGGAATAAGTCCGATGTATAATACGGAAGAGAGGTAACCAGTCACATGGCAGAATGTAGATGAATATAAATGGGTTAATTTAAGTTTTAAGAGTTAGTTGGGAACAAGGCTAACCTAAGGCCAAGTTTTTATAATCAATAAAAAGTTTCTACGTCATTATTTGGGAGTTGGCAGTCCAAAGAAAATCTGACTATACAAATGTGTGCGTGTGGAGACAAGATGTCCCCGGATGTCTTTCCTTGGGAGCCATCTACTTTATAACTGAAATACAGGCCTAGAACTCACAAAGTAGGCTGGCTGGCCAGTGAACTCCATCTTTTTCTCCCAGTGCTGGGATTCCAGATGCATGACACTGTGTCCTGCTTCTTAGCCGGGCTCTGGGGATCAAAGTCAGGTCCCCATGTTTGTACAGTGAGCGCCTGACTGAGCCACAAGTCATCTGTGCTTTCTCAAGAGCACACGTTGAAGGGTTTCTCTTTAGGACACAGCAAGATAAAGCAAAGAGTCTTAGGTTTTAATTCATACCTAGCCACTTGGTGAGTGCACGGCTTTGGGGAAATTCACTTTCTGAACTCAGCTTCCATATTATAAAGTGAGAATGATGATGGCATGGTGCACAGGGGATTGTTGCTGCAGCTAAAGGAGCTAGTTTATGTAAAGTACCAGACTCCACAGTGCCCAGCACATTGAGAGTTCTTGATAAAACTGGGCTGTGATTATCTTAGGAGCAGGAGTAAGGAAGATAATTTTTTATACGTGTTAGTATAGTAGTGGTCATGTTCTACAGGGTGAGAACTTAGTTAACACTGGTTTCCATTTAGTGCTTCAGCTTTATCTTCTGTCTTCTGTGCCTGCCCGTGCTGTGCTGAAGACACCACAAGGATCTTACAGCACGCCAATGTGAAGCTAAACAAGACGTAAGCAGCCACCTGCGCCTGCCGCTCTCTGGAAAGATGTCTAGTTGTCACAGTTTGATTGGATGAGGATGCTAGTCACATGGTAGAAAGAGGCTGGGGACACCACCAAGCATCTGGCAGTAGAGGGCAGGTCTCTGGGTCATGACCACAATGCCAAGAGCACCCAAGTTGAGGATCTCTGGTCTAGACATGTTAGTCTCTGAAATAGGAGACCCATAATGCTTTGGAATGGGCAACAGAATGAGAAACAATGCTGAATTTGGAGTTGTGAATTATGGCTAATTAATGGAGTGCCCCATTGGAAGCAATCATCTTCCTCATGATGGCTATGTATAAATATAATAATATTTGTATTTATCATACCTATTACATATATATTTATCAGCATGCATCAAAATGGATAGTCTTTTATTTCACTACAAATTTCATTTTAAATTCATCTTTAAATGAGTATGTGTTGAGAGTCACTGGTGTTTAGCAAGAAGTTTAATTCCTAGAGGAGACCAGAACTGTTGGAAAGCAACAGCCATGGTGAATTAATATTCAGCAGCTGTTTATGGCTCCAGTGACAGTCTGGCGGCCCAGGGAAGCAAAGGCCCCAAACCATGCTGAATTAATACTCAACCACTGTTTGTCATTCTAGTGACAGCCTAGTGGCCAGTGGCTGAGGGAGGCCGAGTCCCCTAAGTCGCTCACAGCTCCCAGAGGCCATCAGTCAACTAAGAGCTCCATGAGAACATGCCAACTTCTCCAGTTCAGCAGCTTGAGCTTGCCCACTGTCAAGAGGCTGTGAACTGGGTTTAAAGACTAAAGAAAAAAAAGGGAGAAGCTGAAAATGTAAAATCAAATCTTTTGAATGTTTTCCCACAAAGATGCAGACAGCTCAGTTGATCCCTCTTGCCTCCTGTTGTCCAAATTCCAACACCCTCGATAGTAGCTAGAACCTTAAGGGAAGCATGGCCATTTCTTAGTGTCTGGGGATGCCTATTGCTCTTGTGAGGTTGGGGGAAGTAACAGGAACGTGATGTTGACCCTGAGGGTATTTTTTTATTATTATTATTAATTAAATTTTTTCATCTATTTTATATCCAAATCCCCTCCCTCCTCTCCTCCCATCCCTTCCCCTCTGCCTTTTCTCTACCCGCTCCCCTACCATTCCACTCTTCCTCTTCAGTCTTCTTTCAGAAAGGGGAAGGCCTCCAATGGGCATCAACAAAGTGTGGCACATCAAGAGTTGAGGCAGAACCAAGCTCCTCCCCCTGCATCAAGGCTGGGTGAGGCAACCCAGCATAGGGTATAGGTTCCCAAAAGGCAGTTCAAGTGCCAGGGATGGGTCCTGATCCCATTGCTAGGAGCCCCCAAAACAGACCAAGTTACACAACTGTTACACACAGAGAAGGCCTAGATTAGTCCCATGTAGGCTCCCTAGCTGTTGGTGCAGAGTCCGTGAGCTCCCATGAGCTCAGGTCAGCTGTCTCTATGGGTTCCCCTGTCATGACCTTGACACTCTCCTTTCCCCCCATACAATCCCACCTCCTTCTCTGACCCTGAGGGTATTTTTATTTTCTCCTTTACCAGGGGTATCTGGAATACGCCTCACCTTGAACAGAAATGGTCAGGTAGTCTTCCAACCTGGAGATGACTATTTTCTCAGAACTGTATTGCTGACTAAAAACAGAGGCTGCCCATGCAGATGATAAAGAGCTGGGTCAGGGAAGTCCATCCACAGTGTTCAGTGCCTCATGCAGTGAATCTGCTCACTATGGCTGGGGCCTGAAAGCCTCAGTGCTTGTGTGGTATTTTTGAGAGCCCAGAAGTGCTGTGGCCAAAAACTATCATTAAAACCCTCTCTTCTCTGTGAGCGAGGGCTCTGAATGGATGCTTCTGGGAGCAATGCTCTGACTGCAGTTCGAGGTTTGACTGCCTCAGTTTAAGCAGTTCCAAGGTCGTGATGTTGAGGACTGGTGTCCACAAACACCTGGCAGAAGCAAATGGAAACACTAGAAAAAAAATGACATCAACCCAGGCTGAAAGAGATTTTATAAAGAACCTTGAAGAGGTTGGGGAGATGGCTCAGTCATTTAGTGATCTACTGCCTTTGCAAAAAACCTGAGTTTGGTTCCTGGGACTTGAGTAGGATGGCTCACATAACTCAAGCTTTAAGGGATCCAATACCCTTTTCTGGCTTCTGTCCATACTACATACCTGTGCACACACTCCACCGTCCCCATATATATATACATATACATATATATATTAGAATAACTTTGAAAGTATGTTTTCTGAAAAGTAATAAACTGCTCAGATAAGGTAAGACAACATAAATACCAGAAGTAGAACATGACCACGGGGCTGCAGCTGTTAAAGAGATCAAAACAGGCTTTCAAACAACCACAAGCATTCCAAGGAAAGAATTAGAATATTGTAAGAAGCTAAAAATGATCAAAGAAGACCCAAACGAGAATTCTAGAATTGAAAATACAGTAAGAGGACTGCGAAGGTCTGTTTGCCTGTCTATGGTGTGTGTGCTCACTTGCATCCCTTGACGCTAGGGATATCTAGAAGCTGTGGCTCAGAGAGCTGTGGCTTCTGATGAGCTCTCTGGTTTGAATGCTGGCAAAGAGGAGTAGACTTTATCAGTGAACTTGGGATGTAGCTGTATCACAACTGCTAGAGCATGAGAGGAAACGTGTGTATTGGCGTAACACTCATTTAGATAATAAAGCACATGCATCCCATCCTTCATTTAACGGTATTGGTGAAAATATGTGGGTTGCTCCTGAAAATGAATTTACCGCAAGTATAACTATTGGAAGTTGGTGCCAAGAAGGAAAAATTATGATTTTCAAAATGACACTTGCATCAGCAACTGTTCTCTTCATATTCAGCTTGTTTGGGACAATTCCTACAAAGCTGCTTGTGCTGTTACTCCACGCTCGAGAACTGGAAATATTAGACACGCAGCACGTTTCCTGTGCACTTTTCACCAGGGCAAAGTGGCAAGCAACCGGATATGCTGAAGAAGACAGACAGCAAGGCAGTTTGGTCTAAGCCCTTGAAGCCACAGGGCAAGCACATGGTGAAGAGGTTCCTCAGTTTTGGTGTGAGGTTCTTCTCGCTTGCCATTTCCATTGACTCATGGCTGCTACCAGACTGGGAGCTGGGTGTAATGCAGATCAGTGACCAAGCCACAGTTTACCAATCTTGGGATCCATCTTGGGAAGTGCCCTGCCTACTTGTGTGTGATTCATTGTGCTTATTTCTCCATTTTTACTGAGAACGGCATGTTTTGTGCTATGTGTTGTAATCATTCTGATAGTAGACTCAATTTCCAAATGCCTTATTGGGAAAACGGATGCTATTTGACAGTAAAAGATTTTTAACAGAAGAGGAAATGAAAACTGAGGATGAAAACATGGAGATAAAGAGAAAAATCGAGAAGAGAAAGAAGAGGTATATTAATGGGAGGAAGAAAACCAAGGCTAGGGGGAAGATAACCCAATATAAGCCAAAAGCCTAATAATATAAGCCAAAAGCCTAAAACAGAAACAACAAAACAAAACAAAACATTGAAAAATAGTATGCTGAACTTCAAGAAGAAAATATACAAATCTCAACTGTAATATTTTTTTCATTTCTTTTCTATAGTTACTTATCAAATTTAATTTGGAAGACAGAAAACAGTATGAATATGGAACTTGCATTTGACAGAAAACAGTTGAGCTCTGAGTGATGCAGAGAGCAGATAACAGGAGCAGGAACAACAACAGAAAGTTGTCTTAAGGTTTTACTGTGGTGTCTGACAGAAGAAGGAATGTTTATGTTTTCATCTCTTTGTGTAGACACTTCAGATGCATTAATAAGTATTGGAATTATTAAGTTAAATGAATTGTCCATGTATGGTGTTTAGTACCACTCCAAGTTTAGAATTGCCATTTGATAAATATTAGCTTGTTTTAATTATTACTATTATAGTTATTGGTAATGGTTGCATTTCCCATGTGATTTCAAAACATCAAATGTTGTTTATGTTTTATGTATTATTTGTGGAAGAATTTACTTGATACTTGTCCCTCCTGATAGAAGATAAACATATACTTTTTACTTCATGGTCTGCAATTCATCAAAGACTTTCTGCAATTTTTTGTCATGTATGTCCAACAAATGCAAAAATAATTCACTGTAAGTGAGCAATATAGCTACTTCTAAATTTATATGATAAAATACATTTCAAGTTATTACTTACAGTTATTCAGCATATTTTGTAGAAGTTCACACATTTATGGGAAAAATAAGTTTACACTAGAATGGCAGTATTAATAAATTAATTGAATAAAAGTCTTAGCATAGAAAAAAATGAAAATACAGTAAGAAAAGCTCAGAATTTAGTGGATGAGATTGACAGTTAAACATTTTAGAACTGAGAAAAGAATTGCTAAAGGGTATAAATCCAGAATGAAGTGATGCGCGGGGAAACGAGAGACCAGAGAAAGGGAGAAACAGACCAGGCATGGTGAGGAGGCCAGCATCCAGCCAACTGGAGTCCCAGAAGGGAAGAGGGTCAGAGGGAGAGGGCACAGTGTTTAATGAGATAGCCTGGGAACTTTCTGCAACAGGAAGTACAACGGGAGGGGAAGAACTCTCTGAATGCTTACAAGTCTGAAGAAGGCTAACTTCACACTTGGGTGTGTGATAAACTGTAGAAAACCACAGGAAATGATCTTTAAACAGGCGAGATCGCCTCCCAGATGCAGCAGTGAAACAGGGCTGAGTGATGAACAGCACTGCTGCTCATCAAGAGACAATGGAACAGAGGAAGGGCCGACCTAGAGCCGTGTGCTCAGTGAATGCATCCTTCAGGAAGCAAAGCCAGACAGAAAGGCTTCAGGAAAACACAAACTGAGGAAATTCTCTGAACCAGACGCTGCTCTCACATCCTCTCTAATGAGAGGTTGTTTTTCAGGCTGTGGGGAACGGCTGCAGACGGAAGAGCAGAATGAAAGACTGGACACAAAGGAAATGCAGAGTTGTGGGCTCATGGACGTTCAAATTCACTGCACACAACTTCCATACTCTGTGCCGAAGTCTAGGGAAACACAGAATGGTAATAATAACACACAAATGGGCTCAGAACTGCCACAGCAGTCTCTGGGCTAAACATGGACCTTGTAGGAGCAGATTAATTTCCAGGAAGAGGAAGTGGGTCCTGTGAGTGACCCAGTGAAGAAGGGTGGTCTTTCACAAAATAGACTGAGCCAGTTGCTATTCTTACACAAACACCTAAAAACAAAAAACAAAAATAAAGAGACCCACGAACTTGACCCCAACATAAAGATCAATTTCAGGAAGACTGTGCATGGGGAAGAAAAAACAGTAATGCTTAGTTAAGAGAAATGACTAGGTTAAATAAGAACTTAATAAACAGAACAACAGAAGTACTAAACAAAATGGAAATGCCTTTACTGTGACAAGGCATGGTCGCAGTAAAACTGGAAATGTCTTCCATATGAAGATGGTGCAGAGGGAGGGAAGAGGTGGACACATAACTCCTGTCATTTGAGTTAGGTCCTTACTGGATGGCCCAGGCTGGTCCTGAACTCCTGGGTTCACAAGATCCTCTCACCTCAGTCTTTGGAGTAGCTGGAACTATCTGCACATGTCACCTTGTCTATATCTTTAATCAACTCCTACAAGAAATACAAAAAGTGAACAATCTGGGGGACTGAAGAAAAGAAGATATTCAAATGACAGATACTTGAAAAGCCATCCAAACTAGAAGGAGACCTCACCACATCAGCTGTGAAGTCACGATGAGCATTTGAAATGCTATGAATCTTCCCAACAGGGTTGTGGGGAGCTTTGGTAATACAGGCACATTGGGAAATCCCTGTCCTTATTTACTAAGAGCTAAGATACACATATGTCAGGTTATGACCCAGGTAGTTCACCTTCAGATTTACACGTGACAGAGTGTGTGGGCTTGTGGCTTGGGCATGGAGAGTTATATACAAAAGCGTCTATGGCAGAGCTATTTACAATAGCCCTGAGCTGTAGAAAGCTCAATGCCTATCAACTGTAGAGTGAAAAACTAAGCTGACATTCCAAGTGAAATGGAAACGAATGAATCTCACCCCAGTGGAGTGATGCCATCACTGTGCTCTGTGAAGGAAGCCAGACAGATGAAACATTCTCTGTGATTCTGAATATACACAGGTGTAACTTTAAGGAAAGTAAGATAATGTTTACGATATGTGCTTAGGTGATAAAAACCACAAAGAAAAACACAGAGGCAGATGCCATAATAGCTCCGTGGTGGTTATCCAGGAGGGGGCAGAGCCTGTGGTTACGGGGAGGGGCAGGAAGGGTATTTTGGGGAAAAGGAAAGAGTCATTTTGTTTCCTTTGTGGTGGTTAATGGGGAGCTCTTGATAATAAATACTTGGGTTATACCTTTTACATTGTACACATGTTTCTGCATGGGGTCATGACTCACACTTAAAAACAAGATAATGGGTCAAAGAAACCAAATGGGGCCCATGACCATATAGAGCTGACAAGACCCTGATCCTAAACATGAACCTGGGATTGATAATGGGATCCTGTTTGTCCCCTAAATAATGCAGCCAGAGCCAAAGTGATGAGATATCCAGATGAGGAAGTGGAAAGAGCCCCTACTGTCTGCCTCTTCAGTTTTTGAGGCTTCTCAGTTCCTTGGAGACCAGAGTGTTATAGGCACCCACCAGTACAAGCCAGCTTTGATTAGGAATCTGACGTATGGGGAGAAAACAGATAGCTGGGAAGGGCTCAGCTTTATAGGTTTGTGGAGGCTTGTCAGGACTGCTATTGTTGCTGCCTACTACAAATGAAAGAACATCAGAAGCAACATTTTCAATAACATTCTCTGAGCTATTCATTAAGGAGAGCCCTCAGGGATATTTGCAGGAATTCTTTCAAGTTGTAACCAAAATGCAAGGTGGGTTTTATTCCTCTGCAGCAACACTGTTTGCTGCCCATTTGCTAGTGCGGAACCTCTAAGCTACTGAAACCCTTGTAAGCTATCACTGAAGGGATGGTCACTGCAATGAAAACTTTTACAAGAACGATTAGAGTTCACAAGGCTTGCTTCCTGGAAATAAGCACCAATGGTGCTATTGGAGGCCGAAATCAGACTGTCTTGGCCTATTCAAGAATATTCTGCACATCTAAGTAGCTAATATAAAACTCAAACCTAATATACATATAACTTGAAATTGATAATGGCAGATTGGTTCAACTAAAACACACACTAGACCTTATAAACATAAATATTTTTGGACAGGATCTTGCTATGTGGTTTTGGCTTGCCTGGTACTTGCTTAGTAGCCCAGGTAGGCCTCAAACTTGTGGCAATCCTCCTGCTTTAACTTAAGTGTGGGGATTATAGGCTTGAAACCACGATGGCCCACATCAAAGTAAATTTTATGCATAGCTTTGATATAATGCACATTTACTAAGCACCTACCCATGTGGACTTTAATATACTAGTGTGGTGTTTTGAGTGAGAAACATGCTCCCTAGGCTCAGTTATTTGAATACTTGGTCCCTAGTTGATGGCGTTGTTTGGGAAGGTTATGAGGAGGTGGAGCCTAGCTGAAGGAACTGTGTTGCAGTTGTAGGAGCTTATAGCCTCATCTCATTTCCCATTCGCTTTCTTGTCTAGGTTGTGGTTGAGCATGTGACCTCTCAACTCCTGCTCCTGCTGCCATGCCTCCCTGCCATGATGGAACCATAAAGCAAAATAAACCCTGTCTTCCTTAAGTTGCCCTTGGCCATGGTATTTTGTCATCACATCAGAAAAGTGACTGATATGAACAGTACCATAAATTAGGCCTCTATGAACATCATATATAAAGAAAGAACATACGTGTGTGAATTTACGAACACACACACACACACACACACACACACTGTTGACCACATGTTCAATTTCTTAGTACAACATATTCTACTCTCTAATCCTTAATTATGATAATGACTTTGCAAGTGGCAATTACTTTCCTTTTGAAAAAGCAGGCCCAGTATCAGGGAAGTTAAGTAACATGCCCAATGTCTCCCAAGTCATGATAGGTATTTGGGCATGCACATCTCTTATTAAATTCTGTACTTGCTTTGAAAGACTTAGGCTCTTTATGGAAATATCCTCTCAAACAGAAAACACAGCTAAATCTGCTCTACCATGAAATGAAGGAATAGCTTGTCCGTGACTTGTACAGAAAACAAGCATTTCCTTGGACAGATCCAGAAAGTGAGTCCTGTGAATGGAGCAAGCAGGGCCTCCTTCCTGGTGTGTTTCCTTTGAAATACTCACAAAGGGAAAGTGGAGAGAGGGGAGGCAGGTAGTCTGTGAGCACCTGGGCACAGTGAGCCTACCTTCTGATTGATTTTCATGGTCTCTTCCGTGTGGTAGAGGAGGAGCTTCTCCCCGGAAGAAGTCAGGTTGACGTAGACCTGCAGGCAAGGGTACTGAGAGAGCTTCCAGCAGTCAGGCCCACAGCTGAAGGAACAGTTAAATGTTTCTGTGATCGACACGTTCAGCAGGGTGCATTGAGCCTCTTCTGTCCACACACTGCAGAGAAGGAGCCAGAGTGAGCACAGAGCAGGGAGGGTGCGGCAGCAGAGGACTGTCTCTTGCCTACTGAACTGCATGGGCCTCCCCAAAATCTATGATACGTATTTTGTGTAAAGTTTACAATTTTGAACAGACCAGCTTTCGGCATGCCGTGACACAGCACAAACTTTGGTGCCTGAGAACTTTCCTGGTGATATCCGCTGCATAGAATATTTACTAATATTTTAAGTGATTATTTTCTCCTTATTGAATTCACTTGTAAGCATAATGCAAGCTTCATTTTTAGTTTTTAATTCTTGAGACAAGGTCTCACCACATAGGCAAGAATGGCCTCAGATGTGCTCTGTAGCCTGGGCTAACATCAAAACTGTAATTCTGCTGTCTAAGCCTCCTGACGGAAGGGATGACAGGATGCATCATCTGCCTAGCAGAACCTTCACTCTCCCTGTATTTCTGCATTGAACAGCTGCTTGCTCAGGCTTTTTCATTCCAAACTCCACCTCAGCCTGCTTTGTAGGTGGAAAAGGCTTTACTAAGGGAGGGGCTGGGGGAGAGGTGGCACAAAGGTGGAGTGACTCAGGGTTGAACTTGACAGATAGAGGGAGAGCAATACCATGTAATAAACTCATTCTAACACGGAAAATAAGATAACAATGGCCTTTTGAAGATGTCAAGAGCAATGGCTACTTAGAGCCTTTCTCCCTAACTGGCAATTGACACAAGTGATTTCCTTTTGTTCTCTCAACAACCCTATATATTGGTTATTAATCCCTTTGAAAGATGAGTGAATTGGGGGCCACAGAAATCAGGTGGCACAGTCAAGAACACACAGTTGGAACGTGACAGAAACTGTGGCTTTACCCTTCTCTGAGGCTGTTTCATTCTGTCATGGTGTGCCTTCCCAGGAAATCAACAGAAGATAAACCCTTCAGTGCAGATAAAGGGCTCAGGCAGGTTGCTCTGGGCCATGGCAGCCAGAGAGTCCAGCTAACCATTGGTTGAATTTCATTTTACAGTAGCTTTCACTTTGCAATCAGGAAGTGACACAGTGGCAATCGATGGTTTGCCTCTGGATGTCAGCTCTATTGCAGGGAGCAGAAAACACATGTTCACAGGAGTAACAACCCTGCCCTTTTGCTGGACACACGTGGATAGCTCCTTACTTTTGCATGTGCCAGCTGACTAGACTCAGTCTCCTCTGGCGTAGCAAACTGAATTTTCTGGAACATGAATGGTCAGAATCTGCTTTTACAACTGGGGGCGGGGGTGAGGAGGGGTACACATCCTAGATAGTTCTTTGCAGGTGTGAGAATCGGAAAGAGGTTTTGGATTCGGTAAACACTGGGGCCCCAGGCACCAGCACTTTCACTGGAAGAGAGGACAGCTGAAGCCCTCAGAGAAAGAACAGGCCAACCAGGATGTGAAAGAGGAGCAAATTGCTACATTTCAGCTCCGCTTGCCTTCTGAAATGAAAGCATTAATTTAGCTAGAGAAACAAGTGGCACAAAACGGTTTGATTTTCTCTTGGGTTGAAACTTCCACTTTCATGTGAAAGGGTCTCATTTCCTCAAGCCTAACCACTGGCAGACGTACCGAATCTCGGGGCTCAGGGTCTGGATGGCTGTGAGGGAGGGGCACGTGGGGATGTATCAGCTGGCTTGTTCAGGAAGACACGCTTTAGTATCATCGCCTAGTGACTTCTCCTTACTCAGTGAACCCAAGGTAAACATTGAAACGAAAAGGCTTCAGAAGCTGTTACTTGAAGAGACTACTGTCAGTCTCCCAGCTTCACAGCACATCAGAATCATTGGAGTTTCAGAATACCGAGTACTGGTCTGTCTTGGGACAATTAATTCTCACCTTCTTTGTCTTGGACCTACAAAAGTTCCCAAGGAAGCTGGTGATGGAGAAGTAGGGTGGGTTAGAAAAGCAGACAGACTTAGAGAATAGCAGGAATCAGGACTCTTGAATTTGTGGGATGTGGCTTTGAAATCTTGACCACCACGTGTTTGTGCTGTGCTGCCCTGAATTATGTGACATTGTGTGCATGTGTGTATGTATGTGTGTGTGTGTGTGTGTATGTGTGTGCGTGTGTACTTGTGTGTGGGTGAATTTGCACGCATGTGTTCATGTTCATATTTGTATATAAGTGTGTGTATGTGTATGCAGATACACTTGCATGTGTACATATTCATGTTAGTGTGTGTGCAGGTGCATGCGTATGAGTATGTGTACACATTCATGTGAGTATATTTCTGTGTGTGTTTGCTGAGGCCAGAGGATGATCTCAGATGTCATTTCTCAGATATCGTCCACATTGGTTTTTTTGAGACAGGGTCTCTCAGTGGCCTGGGGTTCACCAATTAGACTAGCCTCCTGGTCAGTGAGCTCCAGAGATTGCCTGTCTCTGCCTCTCTAGTGCTGGCCTTACAAGTGCATGCCACCATGCCTGGGCTTCTTATGTGGGTTCTAGGATTGCATCTAAGGTTCTCATGACTGTGCAGCAAGCTTGCTGTGGAAAGCCATCTCCTAAGTCTCCGTGTCACATCATCTCCTGTGTCACAAGTCCCCAATGTCTCTGCACCGATGGGTACATTGATGGGTAGTTGTGAGAAAGAAACAAGCGGTATATGAAAAGTGGCCAGCTCACAGTAGACAGTTTACACATTCATTGTTACTATCAGATAACATTAGAAAACGCTGCACCAGGTGCCTCTGAAAGTTTTGAGGAAAGGTGAGAAAAATGACATCAGGGTTGAATGAGCAATGGCGGAGCAGAGAAGGAGAAGGCGGTGGATTTCTTGGCGCCCATGGCATTACCTCTGCATGTAGGAGCGCAACAGCGTGATTCCCAGCAGGAAGTACATCATGATGGAGCACACCATCATGGCCAGTCCCAGAAGGATAGCCCGGTCCTCCCCAGCCTTCAGTGCTGTCACAGTTTTCCTCTTGTCAAGGAGGTCATGGTCCCTGATTTTCTGGTAGATATTTCTGAAGTTGAAAATAATACAGTCTTACATGAGACTCAGTTATACTGCATGCCCCTTGAGGGGGGCTGTGTTCCAGCCCCTGCCTTCCTAAGGGGAAAGACCTATAGGAGTGCTCCAAACACACCTGAGTGAAGTTGAATCTCAGTGCAACCCCTGACTCCCAACATATCACACACACTCACATGCACACACAGACATACACAGACTCAGACACACAGACATACACACTCAGATATACACACATACGCGCACACACACACATACACACAGACATACACACTCAGATATACACACACACACACACACGTGCGCACACATACACACATACACACAGACATACACAGACTCAGACACACACACAGACATACGCAGACTCAGATACACACATACACACACACACACACACACACACACATGCACACACACTACATGCACAGAAAGAGGAGAGTACAGATATACACACGTGTACCATCCCTGCGCAGAAATGATCCCTAATTCTGTATTTTGGAGATTCATGTCTAACTATAAAGTAATTTTTCTCTGTTCAGTTCTAAGAAAGACAGCAATTCCCTTAACTCTCAAAAAATGCCTTGGGTTTGTTGACTTCATATTAATGAAGTTGATCATTGTTGGTATATAATTGCTGAATCTACTTATGTCTGTGCTTATGTGTGTGTAATTATCACTTTATTCTGTTGATTCTTACCACCAGAGGCCTGGAATGACACTTTCTCATGATTTCCCAGCTCAAGCCGGGGCCTTTAGACTACCTGGCCACCCCACAAAAGCCTTCCACAGACTGACAATCACCTGCCCTCTCGGTTTTGTGATTCATTTTTGAGATTTCTTTGAAAAGTGTAGCATTTACATCAAAGCTCTTTAAACTTGACCCTGTGTGAACTTGAAGAGCAAACTAGTGCCCATTAGCTGTGAAAGGCAGCGGGCGGACAGACTTCTGAGGCACGGAAGACAGGCTGAGGCTGAGTGCCTTCAAAAACCCACTGGAAAATAATAACCTGTTGTTACTTGGCTAATATCATTTATCAACATGTATTTAACTCTGACGGCTGCCGTTGAGATCTGCGTTCTGCAGATGGAAGTCAGCGAGGATGATCTGTGCTGTTCTAGACTATTAGGCTGCCACACAGCATTGAATATGCCACTCTGCCATAAAATAGGATGGGTGTTATCAGTTGCCGCCGGAACAAGAAGCACATAAAATGATCCAACTGAGTCATTTCAAAACATATTTGGAAAATAAATGTTCTTTGTGAGCTCTAGAATGGGTAAGTAAAAGGCAAAATGGTGGTTTCCCCACAGCTCGTAGGTGTCTAGGAAATGGGAATATTACACAACAAAATGAAAGTCTTGAGTGGGTGGGATACAGTTATGAAATCCACCAAAGAATGACTATTGAATTAATGGATAAATGAAGGAGTGTCAATATGACAGAAGAATGAGATCCCATTAGAAGGTTAGATCCACACACATATTGTGAGCGCTGTAACCTCTTGTGTTGGGGACATGGTCCCTGTTAAATAAGAGGAAAGATGTGAAAATTAGTGTCAACTGAAGGTGGGAGTTCCCTGGTGGATCAACTCAGTGTCTTGGCAATTTCCCCAGCGTGAGGGATCAGGACAGGAAGTCAGTGCAAGTTAGAAAAGGCTTCCTGGAAGAGCAATGTCTTGAACAGAACCTTCAAGGTTGATTGCAGTTAAGCAAATAGGACATAGAACTGGTGTATTTGGATGGAGGGATCACAGAAGCAAAGGTGTAGGGACTTGGAGCTGCACAGCATGTCCCAGGGAGGATTGTGCTAATGGTCCTAGGAGGTCCACACCACAGAAACAGGGCAGGCCGGTGAGACATGTGGTGTCATGAAGGCTTTGAAAGTCATTCTAGACAGTAGCCTTCCTTCTGGAATTAAAGAGATGCTGTCAGCTGGTGATGTGACCAGAACTGAGTTTCAGAGTGATTGCTGTGCCTACAGTGTGGAGATTAGAAACAGGAAAAGTCTTAAATCAGAGAGGGAAGGAGGAGGAAGAACTGGGAGATGGTTCAATAGTGTTGGTCGAGGATGAAGATCCAGGCTAAAGATAGGACAGAGAGGAGGCAACATGTGGAGAAACGTCCAGGAGATGAGCCCTCAGGATGCAGTGACTGATCAAATGAGAGGGTGACGCGGCAGTAACGAGGCAGCTGGGCTGTGTGCTGCTGTTTTGCTGTGTATGGTGGGGAAGTGTGAAGAGTGGAAAGGCCCACTTCTTTTCTATTCAGATCTTTTGGAGAATGGAAGTTGTTGTTGAATCTACAGGACAACAGAAGTCTTTTGAGGGGGCCGGGGAGATGACTCAGAGCTGAGACTGCTTTCACCTAAGCCCAGTAACCTGGGTTTTTTCCCTGGGTCCTACATGGTAGAAGAGGAGTGACTCCATCAAGCCATCTTCTGACCTCCACATGAAGGCATGTGTGCAATAAACAAATAGACATAAACTTAAAAAGTCTTTGGGCTGGAGAGATAGCTCAGTGGCTAAGAACAATGGCTGCTCTTACAAAGGACCTTGGTTCAATTCCCAGCTCCCACATGAAAGCTCATAACCATAATCTGTAACTC
>CABHPH010161151.1:4659-34328 GCA_902168325.1 Peromyscus nudipes
GCACGCCTTTAATACCAGCACTCAGGAGGCAGAAGCAGGCGGATCTCTGTGAGTTTGAGGCCAGCCTGGTCTCCAGAGTGAGTTCCAGGAAAGGCGCAAAGCTACACGGAGAAACCCTGTCTCAAAAAACAAAACAAAACGAAACAAAACAAGAAATCCAAATCTAAGGGTTGTTTTAATGATCTGCTCTAGAACCTTCATTTGAATGGGAGCATAGATGATTGCCAGTTGACTTCTATTTATCTTTTTATATTTTTCTTGATACAGTAACCTAGGCATATATAATATAACTGGATGTGGGAATGAAGGCTGAATTAGAGGCCAAGATGATTAGAATTAGTGACTAAAATATTGACAAAGCCCTTTCAAAGACTACTCACATAATGTTTGTTGTGGCCCAGTATGTACTATATCATGCCTCATGCTACAATTTGGAGTATGACTACAAAGGCAGGGAAGATAATTAGCCGTAACAGATCATTGCTAGTGTCTAGCATCTTAGTTAAAGTTTTATTGCTATAAAGAGACACCATGACCATGACAACTCTTATAAAGGAAAAACAGTTAATTGGGGTTGGCTTACATTTTCAGAGGTTTGGTCCTTTATTATCATTGTGTGACATGGTGGCCTGCAGGCAGACATGATCCTGGAGGAGTAGCAGAGAGTCCTTACATCTTGACTTACAAGCAACAGAAAGTGGTCTGTCTCACTGGGTGGAGCTTGAGCATAGGAGACCTCAAAGCCCACCCTGACAGTGACACACTTTCTCCAACAAGGCCACACCTACTCCAACAAGGCCATACCTCTCATTAGTGCCACTCCCTTTGGGGACCATTTTCTTTCAAACCACTAAAACAGGGTTAGTTTACTCTTTTTCTAGAAGTATAAATTGCTGATTAAGAGCCTAGGCCTTGGTTTTTAGAGTTAATCTAGAATCTCAATATTGACTGAAACAAGACCTTCACACACAAACAGAAATTCCAATATCATTTACTAATGAACATCATAATAAAATTAATCTCTTTAAAAATGAATTAGCTCTACTTATATAAGTCAGCTACTTATTAACAGACTGTCTAATCATTCTGCTTTGGTGCTTCTATCCAAAGATAGATTTCATTATTTTATGTATACATTGCTGACTATTGGTTTGAAAGTTGTGCAGATCTTTGTGATCTGAAACTGAACTCCACACAGGCAATGTGGTATTCTTAAATTCTTGTATTTGGCAAGGTTATCATGGAGTAATATGTTTGGAGTTTAGGTTTGCTTCAACTGTGCTAAATCATGTAATTATTTTGCTTTTGAAGTTTCCCTAATGGTTTGAGTGAATTTGATATTTTTCCACTGAAAACTTTTTTAATATAAGAGAAAGACAGTGCTAGTGAAGTCATGGGTCTTGGAGAAGAACTTACTATTACCACCTTACTAAACCAGTATAAACCCTAACTACACGCCAAATGTTTCTTCATATACTTCCAAATAAGTGTAATCTTCACCCTTCATCAAGGAACCTGCTCTTTGCAACAGTTGGAAACCACTACAGAAAACCATAATCAATCAAAATGCAGAGTTGTAGAGCCCAGTCCTGTGGGATACATCTACAAAATAACTCCTGCACCCAAGGCTCAGGGATCATTGTAGAAGAGAGGCTGGAAAGATTGTAAGAGCCAGGTCAGGGAATTCGTTTTGAGACTCTGTCTCCTAGCAATGTCAGAAGCTACACACATACAGTCTTACCAATACGACTTCCTAAATATGAACTGAACAAAGATGATACCATTAGACATGCCAAAGTGGACCGAGGATAGACCACAGGAGGCCTCATCCCTACACAAAGAACTCAGCTAACAGATACTCAGAGAGGAAGAAATAGTCTTCCAAAGGAAAGAATACATCAATTAGTTGGTTATTCAATACTAAATGGTCAGCCCTGAAAACATGTAGAAGTAACATTATAGAAACAGGTTGTATTTAGAAATACATATGCCTAAACATATATGCATGTAACAATAATCAACAAAAAAAGAGACCATGAAATTGACAGAGAACAAAGGAGGTTATATGGGAGGATTTGGAAGGAGGAAAGGAAGAGGGAAATTATTTAAATTTATTATAATCTCAAAAGAAAAAGTGTAATAAAAAAACCAACAACATAACATCACACCAGTGTTAAGAGAAAGCAAATGGACATCACAGAACTATTACCTTCTATTTTCTTCAGTATCTATGCACACATTCACACGTATACTCATATATCAATATGTTACCATCTTATATAACTACATACTCTCCTTTGCGTGCCAGCGTGATAGAGGTATTGCTTAGAGTTCAAAATTTCAAATTAATCCCCATATAATTACAGAGAGAAACACAAAGATAGTATCACTATAGTTCCTGTCTCTCCTCTAAAATGCTTTACCTTGTAATCCTAAGAAATGTTCTGCAAGTCAGTTCAGTTCCTGCAGTGTCGGGTCCTGGTAATTAGTGCCCTCTAGAAAATTAAGAGAACATAATGTTTTGGGGCTGAGCATGAGCTACAAGATAGCTTGACACTTTTTTTTTCTAGAAGGCTTAGGGAGAAGGGTAATAAAATCACTGGAGTCAGGAGAAAAAAGATAAAAACAAAACTTTGTGTTCTTTCATACCACCTGGAACTTTATCTAGGGTAGCTTCACCTTTTGAGTTCCCAAACCTCAAAGGAGATGTGTTTCTTCAGATGGGTGTCCTGCCACATGGTTGAGGGGCACCTTGAGTGATACTTTTTGCTTCTGTGTGTGGAAAGAGTTTTTCCACCAGGTGTAGAAGGCATCTTCTTGCTCAGTGCTGATTAAGAAGGGTAAAGAGAGGAAACGTTGCACCGTAATTCAAGGGCGGTTACAGAAGCTGAGTTTGCAGGTCCAGCTGCAATGTGACCACCTGAGAACAGCAAATTAGAAGAACAAAGCAGATTTAAACATATGCCACAATGAGTAGGATGGCTCAGGTTTCTCTCCAAATTGAACTTTGAAATAGAAACATTTTCTTGGTGTTACTAGAAATAAAATCGAGAGAAGAGGCAGGATTTAGTTTCATACCTTTAGGGTATTCTGCTATTAAGGCAAAATCCAATAGTTAAAAAAATACCTCCATCCATCCATCCATCTACCCATCTACCCATCCATCCGTCCATTCATCCAGCCATGCATCATCCCATCCATCCACCTTTTTAAAGGAACAAACATTTTCCCCAGGGGATATTGGATTTTGTAAGTTCTCAGCTAGGGTTTTAAACTTCTATGTGTTTTTGAAAGTAAACATGATTCCAAAAACTGTGATTGTTGCTATTGCAATTACTTTTTAATTACACCCCAGGAAACTGGAAAAACCTTACTGAGGCTACTCACCTCTTTTAAGTATTAGGATGTTTCTGATGATGGTAGAAGAGAGTGGTATAAATAAATGTAGATGTTCCAGGAAATACATGTTGGATAGAGGTACAAAAACTTGAAAAGGCCTCTATAGGGGCCTTTTCTGGGTATCTGAAATACAAGAAGATAAATTAGAACATGCTCTAATAAAGAATACAGACACATAAACCGATTCAACACAGTAATATTATAATAGAAAGATACCAGAATGCTATTGGAACTCAGAGAGGGGGCCCTTAGTAAAGAGAAGATGAGATTCGGAGAAGGCATGAGTTTCCATTAACCTGTGTTGTTTCCTTCCAAAGCTACCACTTCTTACAGGGAAGTTTTTTAAATAGATCACTGACATTTTCATCCTGACGTCTTCTTACTCTCATCTAACTTGGTTCTTTTTCTTGCAAACATCTCAGGAAAATTATAACTTATTATTGTGAGTAGGTCTTTAGTTTTTTTTTCTGGTTTTCATTTCAGCCTTGGTTTTTATTACTGAGTTTTGAAAGAGAAATAATCCTAACAGTCTAATTAAAACAAGCAATATACATGGAATTCATTTTTAGAAAGAGAGGAGGCTAAACTAAATAACAAAGCCCACAGCCCTTGAAAAGATGGGAATTCATAGTTCTCCTTTTTCTCTTATCCCCTCCCTCTGCCTCTCCCAAGGTGGAACTTCCAGGAAAGTGATAGGCATTTTTTGGAAGCCTGCTATACTCAGAAATTTAGTCTGCTATAAGTAAATGTGCAAGATATGAAAATATGAATATGGTTTTAAGTACACCTAAAATTGAAAAGTTCATTAGGACAAAGGTTACTGATATGTTCCCATGGTGGGAATTCCCCGAAGCCAGTTTGAGGTGACCCAACAAGAGGTAATTATTATCACCTATTATTTTAATTATGTTGTTTTAAGGACCCTGAGATGGCCCATCTGACGTGAACACTATTACTTGTCTTTAAATCTTTTTTTATTGACCACCACTATTTTTATTGCCATCTAGAATGACCTATACCATCTGTTGTTTTGATTATTTTGTTTTAGGCATACTGTACTTCCTAAAGCTAAGCTCTTTTCTCACATTATAAAATGTGATTTTGAGATAAATCACTTTCTGCCAGATTTTAATGCTACCATCTTTACTGGAGCAGTGCTCTAATGCAGCATGAAAAAAGGACAGGCAGGCTTTTGCAGGGATGATGTGTGATATACATTAAAAAAAAAAAAAAAAGTAGCCATTGTCCAAAAACTGGCAGGTGGGCCGTGTGAAAGGGTGTAGTTTGAAGGACATTCTAGGAAAAGGCCAAGCATATGGAAAGAATTGTCATTTATGGGGAATTGAAAGACTTGTACTGCAGTTTATAAAATACAGTAGGGTGTTGGCAATTGTCTGCTTAAGTGGATAGTGTAGTATATAATTAGAATCCTGAAAAAAATTATTGGCCATTTTTGCTAGGGAAAAATTAAAACTATTCATCAAGGTATGGTTTGCTTGGGCCAAAGAGAACTGAAGGAGTGTTTATTCTGAGTAGTTATTGGGTGACACTATTCATGAGGAGATGTGAACAAATGTCTACTTACCAGACAGGACCAGTGACAGACCAGTTAGAATATATCAAAGTCCAACGTGGGGGACCACTGAGTTTTCTTGAGGTTGCTTACAGGTCCAAGAATGACTGCAGGCTTCATTTTAAAATGAAATAGTTCACCTTCCTTTAAAACACCTATGTCTTAATGAACTTCCCTACAACATGGAATGTTTTATCTCTGAGGAAAGTGTTACACAACAGTGGTATAACTCATATTTTTGCAGCTACAGCTAAGAGTTTTTAAATGTTCTGTCTCAGGTTGTGAATGCCTTAATGGTTTGTTTTGTTTTGTTTTGTTTTGTTTTTTGTAAAAGATAATCCCAGGGACACTAGAGTTCATAAATTCTTAGCTAAGATTTTAAGATATGAAAATCTTATATTTTCAAGCCAAGTGTTAGTGGCACATGCCTTTAGTCTCAGTACTTGGCAGACAGAGGCAGGCGGATCTCTGCGTTTGAGGCCAGCCTGGTCTACAGAGAGAGTTCCAGGATAGCCAGGACTACACAGAGAAACCCTGTCTCAAACAAAAAAAAAAATCTTTAAGCTCTGCCTCCACCATGAATGAAACTATCAATGAAGCAAGTCATTCTTTTTGCTTGTTTGTTTGCTTTCATTATTTTTAATTTATTTTTTTTTACATCCAGACCACAGTTTCTCTTCCCTCCTCTCCTCTCAGTCTCCCCCACTCCTCCACACCACCTCCTCTCTGCTGCCCCTCATCTGTTCCTCCTCCATTTCTCTCCAGAAAAGGGCAGGCTTCCCATGGAAATCAACCAAATGTAGCATATCAGGTTGCAGTAAGACTAGGCACCTATCCTCAATATTAAGGCTGGGTAAGGCAACCCAATATGAGGGAAAAGGTCCCAAAAGCAAGCAACACATTTAGAGACAGCTCCAGCTCCCACTGTTGGAGTCCCACAAGAAGACCAAGCAATGCAACTGAAGCATACACGCAGAGTGCCTAGGTCAGGCTTATGCAGGCTCTCTAGTCGTCAGTTCAGTCTCTGTGGGCTCCTATGAGCCCAGGTTAATTGATTCCGTGGGTTTTCTTGGGGGTGTCCTTAGCCCCTCTGGCTCCTAGAATTCTTTCTCCCCTTCTTCCGCAGGATTCCCTGAGATCCATCTAATGCTTGGCTGTGGGTGTCTGCATCTGTTTCCATCAGTTGCTAGATGAAACCTCTCTGACGACAATTGGGTACCAATCTATGAGTATAGCAGAATATCATTAGGAATCATTCATTAATTTTTTCTTCTCTTTCTTTTCTTTTCCTTCCTTCCTTCCTTCCTTCTTTCCTTGATCTTTCCCTCTCTCTTTCTTTGCCAGTAGTGTTTGAGCTCTCAAGTCTCTGGGTCCTGGCCCTCCAGGCAGTGTCAAGAGTGGGCTTCTTCTTGTTGCATGGTTCTCAAGCTAGGCCAGTCATTTGTTGGGCACTGTCACGATTTCTGCCCCACTTTTACTACAACACATCTTGTAGGCAGGACAAATTGTACATCAAAAGTTTTATGGCTGGAGTTGGTGTCCCAATCTCTGCACCCGAAGTCTTACATAGTTACATGAGATGGCTAGTTCAGGGTCCATATCCCCCATTGCTAGAAGTCTCAGCTAGGGTCACCCTCATAAATTACTGGGAATTTCTATTGCACTAGGTTTCTAGCTCATCCCAAAGACACTCTCCAATTCTCTCCTTCCATCATCCTCTGATCTGATCTTTCCTATTCCCATACCCACAGTCCAACCCACACCACCCATCTACCCTCAATGTCTATTCTATTTCTCCCTCCCAGGGAGATTCAAGTGCCCCACCACCACCTGAGCCCTCCTTGTTACTTAGCTTCTCTGGATCTGTGGATTGTAGCATGGCTATCCTTTACAGCTAATATCCACTTATAAGTAAGTACATACCATGTTTGTATTTCGGGATCTAGGTTACATCACTCAAGATGATTTTTTTCTAGTTACACCAATTTGCCTTCAAATTTCATGACATTGTTTTGTTGTTGTTTTGTTTTGATTTTTAAACAGCTAAGTGATACTCCATTGTGTAAATGCCACACATTTTCTTTATCCATTCTTCAGTTGAGAGACACCTAGGTTGTTTCCAGTATCTGACTGGTTATGACCATAGTTGAGCAAGTGTTCTTGTGGTAGGATGGAGCAGACTTTGGGGATATGGCCAAGAGAAGTATAGCTGGGTATTAAGGTAGACTGATTCTCAATTTTCTGAAAAACTACCATATTAATTTCCAAAGTGGCTGTGTAAGTTTGTACTCCCAACAGCAATGGAGGAGTGTTCCCCGTGTTCCATATCCTCTCCAGCATGTGTTGTCACTTGTGTTTTGGTTTTAGCCATTCTGACAGGTGTAAGGTGGAATCTCAGAGTTGTTTTGATTTGTATTTTGCTGATGATTAAGGATGTTGAACACTTCTTTAAGTGCTTGTCAGCCATTTGAGATTCCTCAGTTGAGTATTCTCTGTTTAGATCTGTACCCCATTTTAAATTGGATTATTTAGTTTGTTAATGTCTAGTTTCTTGAGTTCTGTATGTATTTTGGAAATCAGTTCTCTTCCAGATGTGGAGTTAGTAAAGATCTCTTCCCATTTGGTAGACTGCTGTTTTGTCCTGTTGATGGTGTCCTTTGCCTTAGAAGCTTTTCAGTTTCATGAGGTCCCATTTATTATTGATCTTACTGCCTGCGCTATCAGTGCTCTGTTCAGGAAGTTGTCTCCTATGCCAATGTGTTCAAGGCTATTCCCCAATTTCTTTTCTGTCAGGTTCAGTGTATCTCATTTTATGTTGAGGACTTTGATCCACTTAGACTTCAGTTTTGTGCAGGGTGATAGATATGGATCTATTTGCATTCTTCTACATGCTGACATCCAGTTAGACCAACTTCATTTGTTAAACACACTTTCTCTTTTCCACTGTGTAATATTGGCTTGTTTTTTAAAAATTAGGTATCCATAGGTGTGTTGATTTACATCTGTTTTGTTTGTTTGTTTGTTTTTGTTTTTGTTTTTTGTTCTGTTTTGCCTTTTTTTTTTATAGCTCTATAGTATAACCAAAAGCTATAAACAAATCAGGCATGGTGATACTTCTGGAAGTTCTTTTATTGTACAGGGTTGTTTTAGTTATCCTGGGTTTTTGTTTCTGTTGTTGTTTGTTTGTTTAATTTTCCATATGAAATTGAGTGTTGTTTTCAAAGCTCTGTAAAGAACTGTGTCAGAATTTTTATGGTGATTGCATTGAATCTGTAGATTGTTTTTGGTAAGATGGCCATTTTTACTATGTTCATCCTACCGATCCAGCAGAATTGGGTAATCTTTCCATTTTCTGAAATCTTTTTCAGTTCCTTTCTTCAAAGATTTGAAGTTCTTGTCATACAGATCTCTCATTTGCTTGGTTAGAGTTATTCCAAGGTATTTTATATTGTTTGTGGCTATTGTGGAGTTGTTTCCCTGATTTCTTTCTCAGCCTTTTTATAATTTGTATATAGAAAGGCTACTGATTTTTTTTTTTTTAGTTGATCTTGTATCCACTTTGCCAAAGGTGTTTATCAACTGTAGGAGTTCCCTGGTAGATTTTTTTTGGTCACTTGTGTATACTATCATATCATGTGCAAATAGCAATACTTTGACTTCTTCTTTTCTAATTTATATCCCGTTGATCTCCTTTTGTTGTCTGTTGGTGTAGCTACAACTTCAAGTATTGTTTTGAATTGATATTGAGAGACTGTACAGCCTTATCTTGTTTCTGACTTTAGTGGAATTACTTCGAGTTACTCTCCATTAAATTTGATGTCAGCTGTCAGCTTGTTTTATTGTATTTATTGTATTTAGGTATGTTCCTTGTATCCCTGATCTCCCCAAGAATTTTATCATAGATTTTTGTCAAAGGGTTTTTTAGCATCTAATGAGATGATCTTGTGGGTTTTTTTTTTTCTTTCAGTTTGTTTATATGGTGGATTATATTGACAGATTTTTCATATGTTGAACCATCACTGCATCTCTGGGATGAAGCCCACTTGATCATGGTGGATGATCTTTTTGATGTGTTCTTGGATTCGGTTTGCAAGTATTTTATTGAGTGTTTTTGCATCAACATTCATGAGCAAAATTGGTTTGTAATTCTTTCTACGCTGAGTCTTTGTGTGGTTTGGGTATCAGGGTGTCTCTAGGCTCATAAAATGAATTTGACAATTTTCTTTTTGTTTCTATTTTGTGAAATAATTTGAGGAGAGCTGGTATTAGCTCTTCTTTGAAAGTCTGGTAGAATTCTGTGCTAACACTGTCTGGCCTTAGGCTTTTTTTGGCTGGAGGGGGAGCTTTTAATGACTGCTTCTATTTCCTTAAGGATTATAGATGTATTTAAATTGTTTATCTGATCTTGATTTAACTTCGGTAAGTGGTATTTATCAAGGAAATTTCCATTTCTTTTAGATTTTCCAATTTTGTGGAGTAGAGGTTTTTAAAGTCTAACCTAATGATTCTTTGACTTTCCTTGGTGTCTGTGGTCATGTCCCTCTTTTTGTTTCTGATTTTGTTAATTTTGGTATTCTCTCTCTGCCTTTTAGTTAGTTTGGATAACGGTTTGTCTAGCTTGTTGATTCTTTCAAATAACCAACTCTTTGTTTCATTGATTCTTTGTATTATTCTTTGTTTCTATTTTATTTTATTTTATTTTATTATTTTATTTTATTTTATTTTGGTTTTTCGAGACAGGGTTTCTCTGTGTAGCTTTGCGCCTTTCCTGGAACTCACTTGGTAGCCCAGGCTGGCCTCGAACTCACAGAGATCTGCCTGGCTTTGCCTCCCGAGTGCTGAGATTAAAGGCGTGCACCACCACCACCACCACCACCCGGCTTGTTTCTATTTTATTGATTTCAGCTCTCAATTTGATTATTTCCTGTCATCTACTCCTCTTGGTTTTGTTTGCTTCTTTTTGTTCTAGACTTTTCTAGTGCACTGTTAAGTTGCTAGTATGAGATCTCTCTAATTTCCTTATCAAAAAGGCACTTAGTACTATGAATTTTCCTCATAACACCACTTTCACTGTGTTCCATATATTTGGTTATGCTGTGCATTCATTTTCATTGAATTCTAGGAAGTCTTTAATTTCTTTATTTCTGCCTTGACCCTGTGGTCATTCAGTAGAGTGTTGTTTAGTTTCTATGAATTTAGTTTGCTTTCTGCTGTTGCTGAAATCTATGGTGCTCTGATAAGATACAGGGGGTATTTAAATTTTCTTATATCTGTTTAGATTTGCTTTGTGATCAAGTACGTGATCAATTTTGGAGAAGGGTCATTCTTCTTCAAAGATTCTACCTTCAAAGGAGAAGGTATATTCTTTCATGTTTGGGTGAAATGTGCTATAGATATCTGTTAGGTTCATTTGAGTCATAATATCTTTAGTTCCACCATTTCTTTGTTTATTTTCTGTCTAGATGACCTGTCCATTAATGAAAGTGAAATATTAAAGTCTTTCACTATTAATGTGTAGCATGAATCTTAAAAGTTCTTATTAATAAAATCAAACCTGAGGCCAGTTATTGGTGAACACTGGAAGGTCAGAGAGACAGAACAAGCCACAGCTAATCTCACCTGGCCAACTTCTCAGCTGATCTTGTTTCCTCAGACTGGAAGCCTCTGTGTCCTCATATCCGAATGGCTCTCAGCTGAACTGCTGCTCGAAAGCCTGAAAGCTTAACCAGCCAAATGCTTCTAGTTTCTGGTCCTCACGCCTTATATACCTTTCTGCTTTCCACCACTACTCCCTGGGATTAAAGGCTGGCTTTCTGGGATTAAAGGCGTGTGTCACCAAGCCTGGCCATTTCCTATGTGGCCTTGAACTCACAGAGATCCAGAGGGATTTCTGTCTCTGGAATGCTAGGATTAGAGACATGTGCTACCACTGCCTAACCTCTGTTTAATATTGTGGCTGTTCCGTCTCTGACCCCAGATAAGTTTATTAAGGTACACAATATTTTAGGGAACACAATACCACCACATTGTGTGAGGTTTGATGTTTGTTTAAGCTTTAGTAATATTTCTTTTACAAATGTGGGTCCCCTTGTGTTTGGGGCATAGATGTTCAGAATTGAGACATTAGTTCATTTTTCCTGTAATGAATATGAAGTGTCCTTCCCCATCTATTGACTAATTTTGGTTGGAAGTCTACTTTGTTAGATATTAGAACTGCTACACCACCTGGCTTCTTGGGTCCATTTGCTTGGAAAATCTTTTCCCAACCCTTTATTTACTTTGAGGTAATGTCTATCTTTGATGTTGAGGTGTGTATGCGGCAGAAAGATGGATCCTGTTTTTGTATCCATTTTGTTAGCCCATGTCTTTTTACTGGGGAATTGAATCCATTGATATTGAGAGATAATTCCTGTTACTTTGCTGTTGTTGTTTGGTGGTGGTGGTGATAGTGCATGTGTATGAGTGTGTGTGTTTGTGTGTGTGTGTGTGTGTGTGCATGCACACTTACTTCCCTTCTCTTGGTTTTGCTGGTGTGAAATTATTAATTTCCCATGCTTTCTTGGGTATAGTTAACCTCCTTGGGTTGGAGTTTTCCTTCTAGTACCTTCTCTAGGGCTGGATTTGTAGATAGATATTGTTTAAATTTGACTTTGTCATAAAATATCTTGTTTTCTCCATCTCTGGTGATTGAAAGTTTTGCTGGGTATAGTAGTTTGGGCTCGTATCTATGGTTTCTTAGAGTCTGCAAAACATGTGTCTAGGCCCTTCTAGCTTTTAGAGTCTTCATTGAGAAGTTGGATGTAATTCTAATCGACCTGCACTTATATGTTACTTGGGCTATTTCTTTTGCAGCTTTTAATATTCTTTTTTTGTTCTGTATGTTTAGTGTTTTGATTATTATGCGGCAGGGGAACTTTCTTTTCTGGTCCAATCTATTTGGTGTTCTATAGGCTTCTTGTACCTTTGCAGGCATCTCCTTCTTTAGGTTAGGGAAGTTTTCTTCTATGATTTTGTTGAAAATATTTTCTGGGCCTTTGAGCTGGTAATCTTCTTCTATTCCTGTTATTCTTAGGTTTGGTCTTTTCATAGTGTCCCAGATTTTCTGGATGTTTTGTGTTAGGAACTTTTTATATTTAACGTTTTCTTTGACCACTGTATTAATTTCTTCTATTGTACCCTCTATGCCTGAGATTCTCTCTTCCATCTCTTGTATTCTCTTGGTGATGCTTTCATCTGTAATTCCTGTTTGCTCACCTAGATTTTCCATCTCCAGGATTCCTTCAGTTTGTGTTTTCGTCATTGGTTCTATTTCCACTTTCAGGTCTTGAACAGTTTTATTCATTTCCTTCATCTGTTTGCTTCTGATTTGCTGGATTTCTTTAAGGGTTTTATTCATTTCCTCTTTAAGGGTCTCTATCATTTTCATAAGAGTGTATTTAAGATCATTTTCTTGTGCTTCAGCTATGATGGAATATTCAGGGCTTGCTGTAGTAGGAGAGCTGAGCTCTGATGGTACCATACTGCCCTGGCTATTGTTGATTGTGTTCTTATGCTAGCCTTTCGTCATCTGGGTTTTGGGTTTTATAGGTGTTGTTTTCTGAGTTCATCTTTATTGGGTGGATTTTTTTTTTATGTTTTTTTCCCTTTGTTTCTGCTTTTCACTGGTCTTCTGGCCTGAGTGGCCTTTGGTTTTGGTAACAAGTGACTCTTCATGTCTAGTATATCTCTGCTGACATTTTGGCGGCTTATGTGGCACCTGGTGTTCCAGGTACCAGCTTGGTCTCTGGGGTTCCTAGGACCAGTTTGGCCTCTGGCAGAGCATAAAGTCTTCTGACAGAGTTGTGGGCCTTGGATTCCCAGTAAAAAAAAAAATGGCCTCTAGTAGAGCAGGGGTCTTCTGCCAGAGTTGTGGACTGGGATATGGAGCCCCAGGAAGGGGGTGCTGTTGGGAACTATTGGGTGGGCTTCAACGAGTGTTAGAAGGTGGTGGGCAGTGTCTTACCAGGGGTTCCTAGTGCTAACATGGTCTCTAGTAGAATAGGAGTATTCTACTGGAGTTCTGGGATGGGATATGGAGACCAGGAAAGCCAGGAAATAAGTCATTCTTAATTATAGGCCAAGAAATTAGGAGATCTTGCCAAGGCAATTTATCCTTTTCACCTATTAAGGTGGTACTGAGGCCCGACCTGACTTGTATGAGCAATTTCCAAGGGCTCCAGGAAATAAATATCAAAGAGAAGTGTAAGAAGTTTAAAAAGGCCTCTATATGCACATTGTACAGTTTTTCAAAAGACTTTTTTTTTTTAAGATTTGTTCTGTTTCTGTCCTGGCTGGTAGGTACTAGCTCATATGGCAACTGGACACTTGACTGGTAGGAGTCTGCACCCGAATTTTCAAGGATATTCATCTAAAGTTCCCTACAATTTAAGTTCCACCTGGTCAGTCCCACAGCAGCGATTAACCTTGGAAGTGAACAGGAAATAATGGTCACCTTTAGGGGTAGAGCAAGAAATCCTCATTCATGTACTTATATGGTTATTTGAATGTTGCTGAACACAGATCACATTTTAAAACCATAGGAAAATTTGTAACACATATACACACCTTTATTCTCAGAGTATTTGGGGGATTAGATAGGATTTTAGATTTTTCAGTCAATGTCTGCACCTTTTTTGAAGTCTAGGAAAGGAACAGATGCACTTGCCAGGCTGAATAACAAAGAAGTCTAGGACCTTGCTCCCATTTTCATTGTTCTTTCTCCTTTGTGATAAGTTACTATTCTTGCAGGCATTGATAATATGCTATATTTCCTCTTTGTCCCTAAATGTAAATGACCTACAATGATTAAGTGAATGGAAATTCACTCTAGTATATACTGATGAATAAACAGTACCTCTCAAATTAGTTTTTCTTCTCTTATTGATTTTGGAGATAATATCTTTTATCTTTAGTAATAAAAGCACAAAAAAATCCAAATAAACACAAAAGATTACCCAGTGCAAAGTCTCCTTCTGCTTATGACTCTAACTAATCCTTAGGGCCCCCACTTCCCACAGGAATGTTTTGTGGGCCTTGCCCGTTTAACACTTGCACATCCAAATATCAAATGTGTTGGTGTTCCTTCTATCAGATTTTCAATATCTTTAGAATTTTGGTGCCCACATATATGTATATATTTTCCTTATGGGTTTATAATTGTGCTAGTAGCTAAGAGTCATATCCTGTTTTGATGGGTAATCTCTACTGCTTCTTCAACTATTTCTTTTTAGCTCCCTTTTTGCAGTATTATTGGAGTAGATGAGGAGTCTTCCATGTCCTTCTCCTTCTATTCTCATCTCTCTGTCTTAGAGCTTTTATATGTTGGCAGAGAGGACTCCACCCACCCACAATAGGCCGTGTTTAAAATTTCACTTTTTCTGTGATATGCGAAGAACAGTTAGTGATCTGATGATCTAATGTGTAAGGGTCTTCCCAAGGTAGAATGAATTAGATTCTGGACAACATGGAAGTGATGGAAAAAGAAAATAAGCCTGTCCTCCACAAGGAGAATAGGAAGGAAAGCCTGGAGATATGTGCTTACCAGTGTGCCGGATATATGGATGACAATGGAAGACCCTGTGGCCAGGTTTGTAGTCAATAGACTGATCAACCAGCAACCATTTACTAAAGTAATATTTATTTATTTATTTATCTTTGTGCATGTGTGTGTGTGTGTGTGTGTTTTGTCTGGATGTATATATTTGCACCGTGTGCATGTCTGGTACCCACAGATGCTAAAAAATGGTATTGGAACCCCTGGAACTGGAGTTGCAAATGGCTGCGAGCTGCCCTGTGGGTGCTGGAAACTGACCCCAAAAGCATCAAGTACCCTTAACCACTCTAGTTCCTGGACTAACATTTTGTTGTTATTGTTTCTTCATTACACACACTGTGTATTTCCTCTTTGCCACATATTCATAGCACCTCTTCTTGTGGCTAAATTGCTTCTTTTGTGGGTATGTTTGTTATCTTTAATCTACATTAGTTGGCTGCTCCATAAGGGCTTTTATAGAACACTGTAGGGTCAATACAAATATTGGTTAAATGAAAGAATAAAGGAATCACTTGCCCAATTGTAACTACCAAAATAATGAGCCCCCTACATGTATCAAACCCTACACTAATCACCTTGCATCTAATCAAAACCTCAAAAGCAGCTTTTGGAAATAGTAATTAATATTCTTATATTACAAGTGAAGAAATGAGCCATAAAAGTGTTGGGTATTCTGCCCTAAATCACAAAGATAGTTAGTGGTAGACTGAGGTTTGCACCTGGATCTGCTTGAGATCTTGAGGTTTAAAAAAATTAAAGTATGAGCCAGGTCATGACAGTGTATGCCTTTAATTCTAGCACTCAGGAGGCAGAGGAAAACAGATATCTGAGTTTGAGGCTAGCCTGGTCTACAAAGCTAGTTCCAATATAGCTGGGGCTACATAGAGAAATCCTGTCTCAATAAAACAAACAAACAAAATTACAGTATGATCCTTAGGGATACCTCTCTGCAGGGAAAGCAGGGTTTTGTTAGATGTCTGGGGTTGACAATAGACTAGGCTGCTGTTCCTGAAGAGCTTAGGTGGAAACACACAGCCCCATCAGTGTGCAGTGAGGAGCGGGTTTGTCCATGACCTGGGTGGATATTTTAGCAGTTGTGAATTATTCAGATGCTGAGGCAGAGTGATTCCTTGCACTGAATCCTAAATGAATGAAATTCAAGCCCAGAGGCTCTGCCACTACTGAGCTTTCTTTTTTTTTTTTTTCTATTAATAGAAGGAGAAAAAAACAACCTTGAAGCTAAGTTCTTTTTGCTTATTATCTCTCCCTCCCTTTCTCTCTCTCTCTGTGGTGGTAAGAACTGAACTCATATTGTACATACTAAGCATTTATTGTACTATTAGCCATGTCTTCCCCCCAGAGTATTTCTTAAGGTGTTGGTGCTAAGGGAGCTTTCCTCATACCTTTTAAAAACAGTTTATTGGAATAGAATACAGATAATTTATAAGCTAATATTTAAAGTATACAATTCCACAGTTTCAACTTTCATTACATTTATTTAGTGTGTGTGTGTGTGTGTGTGTGTGTGTGTGTGTGTGTGTGTGTGTTTATGTCATGGCATCCATGGGGAGGTAACAATGTATGAGAGTCAGTTTTCTCCCTCTATCATGTTGGACCTGAGAGTTGACCTCAGGTGATAAACACTTTTATCTACTAATTTATGCTTCTTGCCCCAGTTACATGTTTTTGAGGACATGTAGTCCTCAAAATAGTGGCACAAATTTATGGGAATAACTAACCACTTTTCTATTGGATTTAAAGCCGATTCCATGAGATGGAACCTATACTTAACAAAGCTAAAGTGTCCAGGAACCTAGACTAGATAGGTCATGGGCCTACTACTATTCTGCTAAAGGAACATAGCAATAAAATGGCCCCTAATGGGATACTGGTATAGCCATAGATTAATGTCTCACTCAGCTCTCTTCAGAGAACTGACTTGCAATAGATGGGAAATAACATAGAAACTCAGAACCAGATGATTTGCTGAGAGTAGAGAGTCTTAGCATTCAGGTGTAAATGGTATGTCTTCATCAAAGCTTACTCCCCAAGGCTCAGGGATCTATCCAGAAGATAATGTGGAAAGATCGTAAGAGCCAGAGTTGACAGAGTTCCAGTGGAAAAAAATCATTCAGACACAACAGGTCTACTGAACATATGACCTCAGAGACACAAGGCCTTCACTGGTTCAAGCCAGATTGGGTTCCATCACTGAGAGGAGGAAGTAGATATGGGCTTCCACCCCTAGCCTATCTGGAACTGATACTCACTGGCAAAGGAAAAGTTAGCTTTCTCCAATGGAGTCTCACTGGGTATATTAACCATACCTCATGCCCCATGGGGAGGGCCCACACCCAGAAGTAATTAGCCAAATTGCAAAATGAACTCAGTGGTAGTACTTTTGTACACGTTTGCTCTTATTTTGTTTGGGCTTTTTTGTTTTGTTTTATTTCATTGGTCATTTTCTTACTTATTTTGATTTTTGCTGTTGCGCTTATTTATATGTGTTTTGTTTTAAAAGAGAGAGAGAAAGAACAAAGTTGTTTGGGTAGGATCTGGGAAGAGTTGTGAAAGGGAAAGTATGATCAAAATATATTGTATGAAAAACTGTTTTTCAGTAAAAATAAGTAATAAAAACACCTTTCCTGTAGCTTTGGGGGGTGCAGATTTTTAGTGCTCTCAGGTTAAAGGTAACCATGTATTAGTTTGCTCATATCTTAGCACAGTGCTTTCCAAACCTTCCTAATGCTGTGACCCTTTAATACAGTTTCTCATGTTGTGTTCCCCCAACCATAAAATCATTTAGTTGCTACTTCATAACTGTAATTTTGCTACTGTTATGACTCGTAATGTAAATACCTTATATGCAGAATATCCGATATGCAGAATATTTGATATGAGACCCTCAAAGGGGTTACAACCCACAGGTTGAGAACCACTACCTTAGAGTCTTTATCTGTAAACCATTTAACATTTGGACACTTATTTGTGCATACTTGTTAAAGCCAAAGTTTTTTCCTGTATTTTATCAGCATGTAAATTACACCCCATCTTCCAATTTCAAACCATGTGCATTTCATACTCCCTATATAATATTATCTCACCAATAGTGTCATCCAGACACTTGGTTTCCATGATAATTTTCCAAAGAGACAGTGTCTTGACAGTTTTGCTTCTCCTGCCTAGGTGGATAGGCAGGTACCTCCACTGCAGCTAATCAGTACCTAGTTCTGATAGCCATTAATAGTCTGGCTATGTCTTCTCCTTGCATTTAGAGTCTTCCATTCCTAGGAAGCTGAGGACCTTTGTTTCAGGCTGCAATATGGGAGCTTACTATTTCTGAATAGGAAGAAGAGTTAATAATATTCATTTTGCCCTGAACTGCCTATAGGGCAGTAACCTTGGACTAGAAACACTAAAAACAAATATAAATACTGGTGTTGCAAGCTTGGATCTTATTAGCTTAGTAGCTTTCCCGATGTATTTAAGAGGCGTGAGCTGGTAGCCTTTGGAGAAGGTGATCCATGTGTATGCACATCCATCTATCTGGGCGCCTGGAGATGGGTAGACAGCTCAGGTTTTGCTTTTAAAAGTTGTTAGCTGTGGTGTCTGGAGAGATGGCTCAGGGGTTTCTAGCTCTGCCTTCTCTTGCCTAGTTCCCAGGTTTGGTTCCAAGCATCTGCCTTGGAATCAAATAAATGGCTCACAACTGCCTGTAATTTCAGCTCCAGGGGATCTGATGTCTTCCTCTGGTCTCTGTAGGCAGCATGAGGCATACACACATGTGGCATACATTCTCATGAAGGTACACATATATACATAAATAAAATAAATAGTAAAGAAAATTATCAATTGACTCAACACAAGGCTTCTTTATGGGTTATTCTGTAAATAATATCAAAATTTCACCACCAACTTTTCACCATTAGCTTCTTAGATATTCAAGATAAAGAATAAGTATTATGGGTTTATTCTATTTAAAATGTACTATTGCATTTTATGCATATTGTCAAGTGCCTCAACTCCACTCTCTGGAGTGAACAACACAGATAAAAATGAGATTTCTCCACTCTACAGGACAGAGGACCTTGGATTGGTCATCTGGAGAATACATTATGTGTCCAATATTTGTGAACCATCACTGCTTTCCTTTCCTGCCAGGCCAGCTTTAAGTTCCTCAATTTTCTTAGAAGAGTAATACCAACTGGAGCATAGTTTAGCAAATGGTGGAAAGGACTTTTGCAGGATGATGTATGACTTGATAATTCTCAATAAGTAATCACAAGTCAGTGTTTTAGACCCTGCTCTGTCACTAGGTAGGCTTTAGGGAAGCTCACAGTGATGCCTCTGGGCTTCCCATGTGACAGTATTAGGATCTAGTGGAATTATGACCTTTGTGTAATATCGGTAACTGGAGGGCCAGTCTCTAGTCACCACCAGGGTATGCAAAAAAAAAACAAAAACAAAAAAAAAAAAAAAAAAAAAAAATCCCACAAGGGGCAAGGGCTAGACTTTTTCTATCTGAGGGGTAAATAAGGAAAGATGCACTTTCTGACTGTAACTTACTCTTTTACTTCATCTTGAAAAAATCCTCTCTGAAAATCTCTCTTGCTGTCTCTCCTGCCTAGCTACTTCTCCTCTCTCCTCAGCTCCCTCCTCACACCCACACCCACTCTAACACACACTCACACTGTATAGCTCTTCACACAGCAGCTTTCTCATGCTTACACACACAGTCTCACACCTCTGCCCAGCTCTTTACACAGACATACATCTCAGAATCTCTTTCTTAAAATCTCTCTTGCTCTCTCTCCTGTCTAGCCACTCATCCTCTCTCCTCAGCTCCCTCTGCACACCCACACAACACACTCATACTCTCTCACTCCTCCTTCTCCACAGCCAAATTGTGAACAATTGTATGTTACATTTTCAGGGTCCAACCAATTCTCATAATACATGATAAGTCACACAGTTTTTCTCAAGCTAGAGATGTCTGTGAGTAACGCTTGGCCGTGCACATAACCCTTTCCCAGACAGAGAATGGTATTGAAATTCAGGACTTAACAATAACAGTTAGTTGACTGAACCTTGAGTGATTGGGGTATTTCAGAAAGAGAATTACTGTAGGGGGCTGTGTCTACCAAAGTTGCTTCAGTTCTAACCTTGATTCAGCAATAAATACCTGGAACTTAGGTTTATGTATTCTCTGCAGGGGCAGCTAGTCTGTTTTTAAATTTGCTGTAAGGTCTTAGCTAAATATGTAAAAGGCTGTTTTTGTAACTGAGAGTACTTTCCTGTGTCAGTTATGAAAAATATTCTAGTATTATTTCTAATCATCAGAATTATATAGCTTAAACAGAAATCATCTTTCTGACCATGCACAGCTGTATGTGTGTCCAAAGATGTAAAACGCGCTACCAATGGGCTGTAGAAAGAACCCCACAGCTGTTCCTTTTTTAGGGAGGTAAGTAGTGGCACATAAGAAAGTTACAAACAGGAACAACCAGTCATTTACAGCCAGTGACATCACAGCCTTGCCAAGTGGAGCTCCCCATCAGGGAGTTATTTCTCTGGTGGATCGACCTGTTAAATATTAATTGTCACCTGCTGTATACTCCCACGGCCTCTTGCAGTGTAAATATAATAAACACATGATGTTACAGTTCAACCAAGAAATTCCTGAAACCTAGCCAACAGACCAGATGCCCTTCTCAAAGGCATTGTATAACTGGTTAATTGTCTCCTTCTCTTATCTTAATGGAAGTGGTGAGGCCTCTGAGCAGGCTGAATGACAGTTTAGAGAGCCTTTCACTTAATTGTGTGTTAGGTTTTCAAAACTAAGGTGTAGTTACTTTTAACTCTAATTGGAGGGAGGGCAATCAATCTGATTTGATGATACCCCTTGCTTTTCCTTGTTAAATATTTTGACAACCACCCTAATTCCTAGCAATATCCAGCAAGGATCCTTAGTGAATTACCTCAAAAAAAAAAAAAAACTATTTTCCTCCTGGTGCCCATACTTCTTGTTCTTGCATGATTCAGCAAGGCTTCTGATGTTCAACACAATGTGTTTCATGCATGTAAGACCTGGAGCCCTTTTGGCCACATCAGGGTGAAGTAGAGATGGTAAAAGGTTTCTACCTAGACATAATCTACTTTTACTTCTTGTAGCTCTGCCAATAAAGTTGAATGGACTTTGAAGTACAAACTGTTAGTCCTTGATGCTAAGAAAACTGAGAGATCAAGAAACCAGTGATTCAAAGTTTGCATGGTTTAAGTCACCTCAGCCCAGTGGAAAGTTAAAAGTTAGACCTGGCTTCAAGCACTGTTCCTCATCTAAGAGAGTGGCTGCATAGTGGCTCAGAGCCCTTGATTTACTTGAGGAATTATTAATATTTAAAGATATAACAGGGCTTTCAGAACTGAGCTGGGGTGACTTGCTCACTGTATGGCCACTTCAAGAAGGTTGCTGATGTAGCACTTTGCCAAGTCTTCCTGGTGCCACTTGAGTACCTAGTGTTTGCCTCCAGGGCCAGAGGGGTATATCCACTGGCACAGTAAGATGGTTCATTGACATGGATGTCTATGTTAACTTTGGATAGGACTGTGTGTATTTTTGTACCTCACTCTCTTGTCTGAATATCTGCCTTCAGCTTCCTCTGAATCTTGCCTCAAGAGTAGGAGTCATAGACTCAGCTTTATGCATGGCCAGGTAGGAAGTATGTTATATAGCCAAGGCAAGGGTAAAAACAGTGCAGGGCTGCAGCAGAAGTTGACAAGCTTCTCATCAGTTGTTATTTTCAGTTATGTGACAATTCTCTTAGAGAAGTGGGTTTAGAATCATGTACATGAAGATTCGAAGGTATGATGACTACAGGGGAAGTAACATTGAAATTAGACTACTTTGCAAACCTAAGAATCAACCTTTACAAATTCAAACCAAAAGTAAAGGTGGGGAGACAAGTCTACACCTGCACTTTTATTTAGCTTGAATACAGGGAATTTACAATTTCTGATGCAGTTTAAAAAGAAAAAGATATACTTGTCTACCTATTAAGTGCAAGATGATGTATTGACCTTTTCATCAATATTCTTCAATACTCACAGAAATCTTGAGAAGTAGGTCTCACAGCCTTCATTTTTGATCACAGAAAGGACAAATACTTTGCTTATGGTTACTCAGCCAGAGTGTAGTGGCATCAGAAACTGGCATCTTGACTTTTGTTCCTTAGTCTGGTAGCTGTTAAGCCTCAGTGTCACTGGATTTTGTAGTCACTGTCCAACTTCTGGTCTCCTACACTGTGAGTATGGACATTTGCCTTCACTGGGGCCAGCTGTCAGTTTTTATCCAGCCTCGAGCTTCTTGAGGTCCAGGGGCCTAGGTCCCTGCCAGTTGTGACTACATGTTCCCTTGCTGTTCTCAAGGTAGTTCTCTTCTGAGCCTGATGCTTGCCTGTGGCTAGTATTTATCCTACTTAGCGCCCCCTCCAGGTTTGGTTCCCTTTCAGGTGGGCATAGGTGATTGCAAGGCCTGTAATCAGATCCCTACCATAGACTACCCATCAGTAGCTTCACTTGAGTGGGAGTAGTTGCCTTGTTCTTCGTTTATTTCTAACCTTCCTGACAAGTTGGAAGCAAGATCTGCAATAAGTATGGTTTGGAAGATAAATTGTTTTAGGGGAGGGTGGTGTCATGTGCTAAATAAGGTTGAATTTTTCCTCATGAATATAAATAATTCAGAACACTTGGAATTTAGTAAACTCAGTACCCCATGCTAGGGCACCCAGAAATGCTGCTAGATATACAAAGAACTTACCTAGTTTTCTTGTGATTCTTCATTGTGAATATGTGTGCAGCAGGTTAATTATTTTTTTTTAACTACTTGAAACAAGCTAGGGAAGAGGGAACTGCAACGGAGAAAATGCCTCTATCAGATTTGTCTATAGGCAACTCTGTGGGGGCATTTTCTTGATTAATAATTGATGTAAGAGGGCCAATCCATTGGGAGAAATGCCACCCCTGAACAGGTGTCCTGGGTTTTATTAGAAACAGGCCATGGAGAATATGCCAGTAAGCATCACCCCTCCATGGCCTCTGATTCAGTTTCTACCTCTAGGCTCTTGTCTCAAGTTCCTACCTTTACTTCCCTTGGTGATGGACTCATGGAAATGTAAGATGAAATGAACCCTTTTCCCCAGAGTTGCTTTTGGTTATGGTGTTTATTACAACAATAGAAGGGAAACTAAGACACAGGATCTCATCTCATCATATAGCCCAGAATATTAGTCAGAAATGGAACTGATAGAACGAATCTCCTCTCTCTCTCTCTCTCTCTCTCTCTCTCTCTCTCTCTCCTCCCTCCTTCTCTCATTTATCATATCTATCATATCTATCTATCTCTATCTATTTATCTATCTATCTATGGCTTATCAGAGTACTTTACCAGCAGTTGTTGAAGTATTCCAACAATGGCTGTTTCCCAAAAGAAATCCCAAGAATCCGATAGTTATTTGGTCCACAAGGATAGATGTCTCAGGTCATCCTCAGTATGAGCCAGAATCCTCAAGAAGTAGTCTCTAATGCCAGTGAAGGAATGAAGTTGCCAGTGAGATTGAGGACAAGCAGGCAAAGAGCAAAACTTCTTTCTTCCATGTCCTTTATATATACTGCCATCAATCAGAAGGAGTGGCCCAGATTTAAGGTGGGTCTTCCTACCTCAAATGACCTGGATTTAGGGTTGATTTTCCAACCTCAAATGATCCAATCAAGAAAAATTTCTCACAAGTATAACCAGAGTCTTGGGTTTTAGTTAATTTCAGATGTAATAAAGTTGACAGCCAAAAATAGCCATCACACACAGAGTGGCCTTGAGCTGAAGATCATATATGAGATTACACAGCATCATAATATGTCTCTTTGTAAGGTAAATAATTTAGGTGTTCATCTCAAGCACATTTACATTATCTTCCAAGAATAGAAGAAAACTAGTTTTTCCACATGATTGAATTTCAAGTGATCAATTACCCTGCAGCTGAGACTAGAGAGGGTTAGAAAGGAGAAATAACCTTTGGAGACTTTTGAATTACATGCTCCTGATTCCACCTCTCTGCCATGTCTGATGATACTCATGAGAATCTTGATAATTGATATCTAACACATTTTATAGAAGATCTAAGTTAGCTCACAAGTGATACTAGAGTATAATATTAGAATACTAAGAAGAAATATATCACTAAGTTCCTATGGACAGAAAATATCTCAAAGTCCTTAACTCCAACTTGGGACAGGATAAAAAAAAATAGATGCTATAGTCTATATTAGGTTCAACAATGCCCAACGGCAAAAACAGAAGCAGAACTTCAGCTCATTGCTCATCACGTTCTTCATTATAAAAAGGAAGTTTCAGAACATCATGTTAATGGTAGTGTGATAGATGCTCACTTTTGTTCAATGTGATCCACATACACACTTTCTGTAGCGTTTGCTTTGGAATGGTGATAGCTTATGAAGAGCCACTAGATACATGATTTTTTTTTTAAATTCAGGGTCTGACTAAGTAGTCCAAGCTAGCTCATGATCTTCCTGCCTTGGCCCCCTTACTACTTAGGATTATAGGCATATGCTATGATGCCTACTAATCTTTCAAGAGATATCCGAAGAGAGCATACAATACTGTCCTTGGGAAAAAATGCATAGGAGATGACTTATCCCTGGTTTACAAGTTTCAAGACTGGTACTCAAGATAACCATCAACCATTGATTCTGGAAGCTATGCTAAGTAAGAGCTATGGGAAGTAGATGTTGGCTGTTTGGGATGAGTTTGAAAAAAATCCAATCTTCTGGACTTAGGGTTTACTGGATGACAGCCTCACTTTTTCTTATAAGATCTGTAAAAATATTATACATTAGAGTTATTGTGAAGATTGTAAGATTTAATGTACACAAAACTTTACATTTGATAAATGGAAACTCAGCTCACCAATAGAATCTCTTTTCAGTAATCTTAATAGAGGAAACTCAGTTTCGAATCAGGTGATGAACCTAATTTCCCTCAGCTGTTGCGTGGTAAGAATAGCATTTCAACTCTGCTGCACTGGAATGTGGAGCTTACGTTTTATACATTTGATTAGGTCTATGACTAAGAAAATTTGTTTCCTCTTCAGGCCAGTGCCTTTCATTTCTTCTGTGCTAGATATCTACAAAGAAGTAGATGTTCACACTTTGGAATTGATGCTTGCCTTTTGGGAATGTGGTACAGTATCCAGGAAAGTGAAGCATTCTGCTTTATCTGGATGGAAAATGAAAACAATCGTGTATCCTGTGGAGGCATCTACAGCTGGGACATCTGCAGTTAGAAAAGGAAAGGTTGATGTATGTGTCTGTTTTGGCCAGGAAAAAGTAGTACATTTCATGCTGAGGGTTGCTTGCTACTATTTAGTAATGTGACTTTATGATCTAGAACAGGAAACATGTTTTTTCATGTATTGATGAGTTTTAAAAGCTGAATAAACTTAAATGTTATCTTTTTTCAGGGCTGTTGACCTTGATTCTTTGATCATGGCTATTTCTGGCTGAGGTTTAGAGCTCCTAAGCTTTTAATCTATAGATTATTTTGTGTTTATCCCAGGAGGCTTAATGTGAACATTTAAATCCTCAATTTTCAGAGCCATAACACAGATTCAGATCTAGGATTATTTGCCTCTTCTTTTTTTAAGCTCATGTAACTAATATACTATGATCCTTCCCTTGTGAACTACCTTGGTCTTAGATACAATTGTCACAAACACCCTGAATCAACGTTGTCCAAAATTCATTAGATTTATCCTTTCATCAATGATGGGCTATACTACACTGTTATAGTATCCCTTCCCCTAAATATCATTGGCTTTGTATGACATTTCTTTCTGCAAATACTTCAGTATCCCATGGTGGCAACAGGGCTATTTAGATCATCATATCACACAATTGTAGTGGTTTGAAAGAAAATGGCCCCGCAAAGGGAGTGGCACTATTAGGAGGTGTGGCCTTGTTGGAGGAAGTGTGCCACGGGGGAAGGGGGTTGTGAGATCTCTTTTTCTCAAGCTTCTCTTAGTGTCACAGTCAGACTTCCTGTTCCCTCTGCGTCTATATGTAAGGACTGTCAGCTCCAGCACCATGTCTACCTGCATGCTGTCATGCTCCCTGTCATGATGATAATGGACTGAACCTCTGAAACTGTAGGAATGCCACCCCAACTAAATGTTTCCTTTATAAGAGTTGCTATGGTCATGGTGTCTCTTCACAACAATAAAAAATCCTAGCTAAGACCTAACATACTTCATAATCAAGTATGATCAGAAGCTTCATATCAAATGGTACCAGAGTTATTGGAAGGTAGTGTCATGAATCCTTCAGTGGCTCATTGACCTAAACAAATCTCACAGACAGCATCTACTTAAGACACAAGGTTCAGTCTTATGCTTAGAAGGAAAGGAAAACTAGAATATATAGACCTATCCCTAAAGATCACCACACCCTCTGGGATGAAACTCAGTATTCAATGCCTTGATACAACATTTACAAACTTCACCCCAAAGCACAAGTTCCTATTTCTATATTAAAAGGAGACTTATAGAGGCAAACTAATTACTCAAGAACATATAGGCTTGAAACTATATGTTTCTTTCTCTATGATACTCTAAGTGTGTTCATGTTCTTCTGTTATGCTGCCTGAAACAACTTGGGTTTTTATTTTCTTCTCCAACCTATGATCAATTTCTGTACTATAAATATCATTAGACATCATACACACACACACACACACACACACACATATGCAGAGTTCAAGTTTGAGTTCTTACTATGTAGTCTTGAATTTCCTGAAACTCATTATGTAGACTAGGCTACCCTTGAGTTTGGAGAGATATTTCTGCCTATGCATTCCAAGTACCAGGAATACAGGCATGGGCCACCACACCCACATACAACTTTTGTATGTTAAAAATGGCACATTTGGGTTAGTAGCACTGCCTGACTTTTCTTAAGGAAACCTACGTGCATCTATATGGGCTCAGGCTTTCAGAAATTCCCCTGCTTCCTCTCAAGTATTTCTTTCTTTTTTATTATTATTAAGAAATTTTCTATTCATTTTACATATCAACCACAGATCCCCCCTCTCCTCCCTCCTCCCACCCCCTAGTCTTCCCCTGCAACCCACCCACCCCCCATCCCCACCTTCTCCAAGGCAAGGCCTCCCAAGGGGAGTCAGCCGAACCTGGTACATTCAATTGAGGCAGGTCCACATCCCTCCTCCTGCACCAAGGCTGTGTAAGGTGTCCCACTATAGGCAGTGGGCTCCAGAAAGCCCGCTCATGCACAAGGGATAGATCCTAATCCCACTGCCAAGGGGCCACTTAAGCAGGTCAAGCTACAAAACTGTCTTGACTATGCAGAGGGCTAGTTCAGTCCCATTGAGGCTCCACAGCTATTGGTCCACAGTCGTAGAGTTCCCACTTCTTTTCTAGAGAGAATCTATGGAGTCACACATTGTGTAAGAGGAAAACGGGGCTGCAGTAGAGCTGAGTCTCAGGAACAAGCTTTTATGGCCCTCCCAAGTGTGGGAGACAGAGAAAACACAGTACAAGAAGACTGTTTCTTTTGTTCCCAATGTGGTTGTTTGACCTACTTAGGAGCTGTGCTGTGGTGTACATGATAATGGATGCTCACATTTGTGCAGAAAACAGTCATTCTTGAAAATCACAGAACAAGCAGAGGGAAATTACTTATGTTCCTTACTAAACACTCACTTTTAAGGTCCCTTTAGAATATCATCTGTCAGTGACAAGCATGGTTTTCTGCAGTGTTTATTTTAGAAATTTAAAAATAGAGTTTTTAGGCTTCACCTATTTGATGTAATACTATATGTGCTTATCTATCTCATACTCTGTAGCTTACTTTGGAAAATACATTTGCTTTTCTTATTTGAAAAATTCTGTCAGGTTGTTTTCTTGACTCAGGCCTTTTCTTAGTATGGTTACTAGTAATTTAGAAAGAATTTTTAGACATTTCCTGGCACTTCCAGCCTCTCTGTGAGTTTGCTTATAGTATCAGAACAGGCAGTGTGTGGGAGGTGAAGCTGAGAGGAGAGGCTGATGCTGAAAAATGAAGTATTCTCCTGTGCCCTTGCATGCCCTCCTCATCTGGGTTTCTTTCACGCTGCCTTTTGTGCTCTTGAGGATACCCTTTGCTTCACTTACTTGGCTTTGTTCAGTGACATACACACTCATTCAAGTGGGAAAATCTTATATAAACGTATTTTCTTGTAGCAATCAATAAGAATAGGATACTGGACCTAATAAGATGCAAGCATGACCTGTCTCTTCTTTCTTTGCACTGCTTTTCACTTGTCTAGAAGACTCAGTTCTATGTATCTGGGTTGCTTGCTTAGGTTTCAGTTTGGTCAGAGAGTGGTAGACTCCATAGACTCCAGGAGAAACTGATATTCAGGTAAAGCCCCTGTGGCTGTAGTTAGTGGTGATGGTCTTAGGAAAAGTATATGAACTAAATGGAACCTTGGCTCAAAGTATTTTGGTAACTATTTTTGAGTTTAGACTTCTGTGATGTCACAGAATTGGCATTCACTTACAGGACAGAGAGATGACTGGTAAAATGGCAAAGAAAATCTCAATGTAAAATTTTCAGTAAATACAAATACTGTGAGTCATGTTTCCACTCAGTTCATATAGTTGTTATAAGTTCATCACCACTGGCTATGGCCACAGGATATCTTCATCCAGCCAGTACCAAACAGCTTCTCCTATACATATGCAATTTGAATTTACCAAAGATTTGTTTAGCCCATTAGTGAGAGAACTTGAAAGAAGGCAAAGGAAGTTCAACGAAACGTAGTAAGCATGGACACTACATGAAAGAGAAATGCTACCAAGACATAGATTTGACAGATCTCAGCAATAAGGTGTTAAAATGATAAGCTTTGAAACAAGTTATTCTTAGCTTATGAATCTTTTACAAGGAAGCATCTAATTTCATAGTATTTTTCTTGAAGGGTAGTAAACATGAAGTCTAACCAAGTTTACATTTCTAAAGAATGAGGTGGACCTTCTGTGTTTGTGTTCAAGGATGATTTATGTGACGTTGGGATGACATTTAATCATCTTATGCCTGATTTTTAAAAGTTTGGATAATTTTTCTTGATAATACATGATGTGATTATTACAGAAACTGTTCTTGTAGGCAACATCACGAAAACAAACCTTCTGATTTCTTGTTTGATATTTATTCTTTTTTATTGAAAAAATTTTATACAATGTATTCTGGACTATTTCCCTTCCCCAACTCCTCCTAGATGATCCCCACCAATCCAGCTCCATGAGCCTTTTTCTCTCTTTAGAAAACAAACAGGCAAATAACAAACAAAACCATAATAAAAAATACACAACAAACACACACACACACACACACACACACACACACACAAACCCAAATCTGCACAAACACAAAATTGGAAACTATACGGGTTTGAGCCATATAGGGTCACAGCACTGAGAGGAAGAAGAGGACAAGGGCTCCCATCTCTAACCAAGACACGGTCTCCATTTGACATCCGCTTGCAAAGGAAAAATTGGTTCTCCAATGTCTCACTAGGTATATTAACTATCTTGCTAGTACAGTATGTTCTGTTTCCAGAGTTGTTGGCTCCTAGGTAAACCATCAGGATTAATATATTTTTCTCTGTTTAGCTCTGTAAAACTTAAACCCACCCCCAACACTACTGCATTTAGTTCAGATTGGAATATTTTCGCTACAGAATAAACAATACATACTTACCTTTAAATGGCATGGCTATTTTGGAAAAGGAAAAATTATAGTTTTTGTCTAGAACCAGAGCAGAGTTTGAATGGATTGTATGAATATAGAAAATGACTACTTTATAGCTAATTTTGTAAACAGTATTTTTAATTAATATATTCACATCTTTTCATTGCCACTTGAAGTAAAAGTTTTTTTCCTGAATGAGTTCATCTATTTTGTATATGACTTCATCATCCAACAAATCTTGTTCATTTATATTACATTAGAGAAAACAGTGATTAATCCATACATATT
>CABHPH010161152.1:0-11513 GCA_902168325.1 Peromyscus nudipes
GAAGGTAAGATGGTCTCAAAGTCTCCAATGAAGACACTTTGCTCAAAGTGAAATGTCTATCCTTCCACCACACAGATAATGGAGGGCAAGGAATGAGGGATGAGAACTTATTTTTTTTCTCTTTTCAAATAACTATCTGTGCTATGCCCATCAGTCATTGTAGTACTTATTTGATGCATGATTTCAAAAAGTAAATTCCTCTTTTATAGACTATTTGCATACAAAGGGAAGTTAAGCACACTGGTCCTTTATGGCTAAATATGGCTAGGAAGTTGTGTTCTTTGCTCATAATCCAGTAGCCATGGAAACAAGAATTTTTAAAGTGAGTTAATTCTCTGTCAACTGGCAGTCACTAACATTTGGTCTTCGTAGAAGGGAAAAAGAGGCAAGTATTTTACATTCCCAGGTGGTTTTATTAATCACATTCGATTTCACAGGACAAAGAATGCCAGAAAGGGCCATTGACATGTGGGTAAGTGTGTGTAAACACTGCTGAATATCATAAGTGTCTGGAAGCCCCATGTGGGACTGCAGGTTATCATTGAGCTGCCCTGCAGGTTTTAATTGTGTAGCTCCCTGATGTTGAGTATATGAATTAACCTCTCTCTGTTGTTTCCTTTCCTACAAAATGGGGGAAACGATTAGATGGGTATCCTTAGAGAGTCAGATGTACAAACACTCCTGAAGTGTTTAAATGAGGTTCTTCTTAAGCCAAGGACAGGAGTGAATGGAAAGGATTGTGGGATCAAGGGTTTGGAGAGACATTGCTCTGAGTTGAAATGTCTGCCTAATAGAATTTCTTTTTCTGAAGGTTTTTCCACTCTTCTTCTAACTGGAGATATGAGCATTTACTGTTACTGGGAAGAACGTCTGTGATCCTGCTACCTTCTAAATGAATCTTCTTATCCATAACACACAAAGGTATAAAAACTTTATGTTATATATGGGAGCTTTCAAATATGGTCTTTATGAATCACACGCATCTACTCCACGTGTTTCAAACACCAGAAGAAACAGACACTGCCAAGCTAGCTCATTTTTGTTTCTGGAACAACAGCAATCTTCATTGTGTTTTCAGTAGTACTTCAAAGCACACTGTTCTTGTAGTCCATTGCCTCGGGCCTGCCTTGGAAACGAAGATGATGTGGGCAGGGTGTTACCCAAGCCACCATGAATGGTGAACTCATCTTGCTGATGAAACTTCCCTAGTAGAACAGCTACTGCCTTCACTCAGGCAGGAAGCACATTCTACAGAGACTTTAGAGTAGGGGATAGCTGTTAGGAATGTTTCCTGGCAAGGAGATCCAGTGTGTAGGCCCCTTCAACCTTCTGCATGCACAGTTAGCAGTGATGTTATCCACATGCCTAGAGAGTAAATGACTCACCTCCTTCCTTTATGCTAAATGATCTAGTATTACCCCTCAGTGTGTAAGTTTCTCCTTTTCATCCTAAGATTGGAATTGAGAAAAGGTGCAAAGAAGTTAGTTCAAAGTTACAATACAGAGTGTAAATTTTCTGTGAAAGACACAAAATATGTCAGGATTCTTTGTGTTTCACTGAAATGAAGCTAATTATCTAAAGATGAAATTTTAAGTAGGAGATGGGTTATAATTGGAAATATACCCTTTTATGGGTTTATATGATTTTATGTGTTAATTATCCATTTCCCCTATTCCTCTGACTCACTCTCTGGACAATTTTACACGTAGATTTTGGTTTACAGATACTAAAGAAGAATTCAGGGTTTTGTGCGTGTTAGATAATCACTTTACCACTGAGCTCTATCTGTTGACGGGCATACTCTTTCTGGTTTCAATTATAAAATATGTATAACTTTCTTGTATATTTCTCAAAAATGCACAAAGAGGAATAGAATTGTACACTCTCATTTATGAGGTGTATCATGTATGTACAGATCTCTTTTATAAACATCTATGTATACACAAATTTATGTCAAGTGTGTTACTATTTTTACATAAATGAGTTTACTATGTGCATTATTTTCATTTTCTCTGGTTCTTTCATAGATGATTTTAGTTTGTAGTAGTCATGAAATGTTATAGTACTATATTTTAGAAATGACAATTTATTTGAGCATTCCTCTGCTTTTTCCTCTCTTTATGGTATTAAAATATTTACAAATTGCAAATATAGATAAAATAATCATGGCATTACATATGATATTGCACCCTCTTCTCATTGTCAGTTCTAAGCATTGAAATTCCTAGTCAACAACTATTATTATCTACTCTGTGAAGAATAATAATCTGCACATAGACCACTGAAACATCTCTATGTGACAACAGGGACAAGGTATGAGAGCTCAGTGCTCTCTAAGCCATGACTCCTTCTGTTTTCCTGCCTTCCCTTGTATTCTCACTGACTCTATTCTTCTTTGATGCCTTCTTCAGATTTGCCACAATGAAGGAGTACGTCTTCAAGATCAGTGGCCTGATTTGCAGTACATCAGCTTTAATGTTTGAAATCATCCTTGCAAACAGCCAATGCTGGCGCCTGTGGGAGTTTAACAACAAGGTCGTGCAATTTGTGTCAATTGGACTCTGGGAAGCTTATTACACTCAGGACTTTAACATCTCTGGGTCTATGACCAGGATGTTGGTTCACACCCCTCTCAATTCAACCTGGGACAAGTCATCGGAATTTCAGTATTTACAAGTCCTGATAGCGTGGGCCATTTTGATGAAAATCCTAGTCCTGATTTTCACTTCAGTGGCCATTAGGATCAGCTGTATGGAAGATCCATTCATTGAGATCCAGCTGTTTTGCTACAAGATGTCTGCCATAATTTTGGCTGTGAGCAGTCTTTTCACACTTGTTACTATGACCTTGAACCACCTGGTAGACCTCTATGGGCAAACCACTCTTGACTTTTCACCTGACTTTCCCGTCAAAAAGGAGGACATTATAAAGAAACACTGCACAAACGTGTTCCCAATGGGTGTGCTGACAGCCACGATGTCACTCTTTGGCGTGATTTTGTTTCTCTGTGAGATGATCTCCTTGACAGTACAGAGTCAGGTGAAGGCCCAGTGTGCTTCCGAACTGGCTGAGCAAAAGGTCTGAAGTGAGGGCTCTGGCATTTTAGCATCTGCCAGGAGAATCCTTGAAGAAATTGCACATTTGTACACAGTACTGTGTAATCACTAATTCATTCTATATAAAATATCAACTTGATTTCTGGGAATGTGTCTAAGATTTATTCCTTCCTTGCTGTCAAACACATTCCATTCTTTAAATGTTTTCACATTCTAAAGTGCAGGTCGTGATCCCATTCGACAGTGCCAACAAGCAATAGCAAGAAAGAGTACAGTATAAAGGCATGTTTTCTAAGTAAACCTAGTGAATCCCATGAGAAATACGGTTTGCAAGTAAACAGACACCTCAACACAAAAAAAAGAAACCGCATTCTTGTGTGGAGACACTTAAGTATTTATATCTCTGAAAAGTAGAGCAGAATGTTATAGCCTTGGCACTGCTGGGAGTGTGTGATGCTCTCTTGGAGAAAGAAGGCAGTGCTGTTCACTAAGTATGCTATTGCCATCTGTCATCTGTCTCTATTAGAAGGCAGTAGCCATCTCCTATTTCCCCAGTTGTGAATAAATGCCACAAATGCCCAAGCATTTCCAGTGTGCTCTGATGGTCCATGTGGTGGGTAGCATAGGGCCATTCTAATCTATCAGCCATCCTTCAGGACCTTAAAAAATCCTGGTTTTCTTCCTGGGAACATTAGTCCCTATTCTTTATCAGGTCAGCTTTCTGAGTGCGTGTTATATTGTGTGAATACTTTCTCTCAGTGGATCTAGATCAATGGTTCTCAACCTGTGGTTTGTGGCCCCTTTTCAGGGTTGAATGACCCTTTCACAGGGATTGCCTAAGACCATTGGAAAACACTGATATTTACATTATGATTAATAACAATTGAAAATTGCAGTTATGAAGTAGTAATGAAAATAATTTTATGGTTGGGGGGGCTGCAACATGGGGAAGTGTATTAGAGGGTCACAGCATTAGGAAGTTTGAGAACAACTGATCTAGATCTTCCATCTCCATCACCACCACCCACCATATCACATACCTGATTCATTTCTCTGACAAAATACATAACATGAACAAGTAAAGGAAGGAAAGTTTATATTGGCTCTTAATTTGAGGAAATACACATCATGACTGAGAGATCATGGGGGCAAGAGTCCCAAGTTGCTTGCTACATTGCATTAGTAGTAAGAGAGCAGGGAGTGTAGTTAGAGCACTGTGGATGCTCACCTAGCTCTCTCCTTGTTATGCAGCCAGGGACCACAGTCCAAGGAATGATGCTACTCTATTTCAGATGGATCTTCCCAGCCCAATTAACCTCATCTGAAACTCTTTGAGACATTACCATAGGCTTCTGTATTTCTTGATTTGAGATCCTATACACTCAACATTCAATATTAACCATTCCTAATCCTTTTCTTGACAATTTATGGTCCAAATATATCATTTTTATTACATTGATTTGTTTGTTTGTGTGTGTGTGTGTTTGTGTGTGTGTGTGTGTGTGTGTGTATGTGTGTGTGTGTTTGTACAAGAACCTTTGTGCCATGGCTTGTGGTGATGTTATAGGGGACTTGGTAAGCAGTAGCCATCTAGGGGTATATAAATTTCATTAATTCTAGTGGACAAATTATGTATGTGCTGGAAATTATACCCACACAGGACAGAGAGTGGAGTGATGGGTGAAGATGGTAGAGTTACATCTATAGATCTCTGACAAGGAATTTTAAACTGGAAGCCACTGGGATTGAAAGTAACAGAGATATGAGTGTTCCTGACAGAAAGTAACTATTATAAACTCAATATACCCAGGGTCAACTGAGCACAGAAGCAAGATCAGAGGTCAGGAACTGTTTTGATTATGAGCAATGTATGGCTGATGACAGGATATAGAATGATAGAACAAAAATCTTCTAAACATGTATGTGAGAATATTTAGGCTAGGATAAGTGAGGTGGATGATTTATGATAAATATGGGTGGCATCATTCCATAAGCAGTGGACTCAGACTGCATAAAAAAGAAGACATCTAGAAGATCAGAAACATTCATAGCTCTCTGCTCCCTGGTGACAGGCACAGAGTGACCGGAAGCCTCATACTTCTTACACCATACACTCTCTGCTGTTACAGTACCCTCAAACTGTGAGAAAATAATGTTCAAAGATCCACTCTTTCCTTTTTTTCATCATGTCAGAACATTGTCACAATGATGAGACAGGTAAGTAACATAGAAAAGTGGTCCTTGGAATAGAATTGTTCAAGTTAAATGTTATTAACCTAACCATGAACTTATTAAACTTTTGGAATCAGTACTTGGGTAATGTGGAAATATTAGGACCTATGCCTTAGAAATGCACTCAAATGTTCTAAAAAAAAGAGTTTAAGTGGCCATTCCATGGGGAGTGTGCAATTCTAGAAGGATGTGGAGAGTTGGGGGCTGCTCATGAGTATTGAAAGAGGATCAAGGACTGAAAGGTGAAAGGGGCCAGTGGTCATTCATGTTCTATGCTGGCACAGAGATGGCTGCATTGTACCTGTGTCCTGAAAACCTGAATATGGCTGAAATTAATTTGTAGAATAATTTGTCTTGTGGAGGACATTACAAAGCAGGATCGTCTTCAGGTTGTGGCACAGGAAATGATCAGGACTCTTACACAGGTTTATAATAAAAAAAAATCTGCAATTGGGACTAAAACCACAGTCATTTGAAAACAGAGAGCCCTAACTGAAACCCTGTTTGAAAAGTCCTTTGCAGCTGGGCTTCACCCGCCTGGGGATGTACCTCCATGTGGTCAGCACACAGAGGCTGCCATAGAGAAAAGCTGCAAGGAACTCATTACCCTCACTTTTGGTTACTCTAAGGCCTGCAGAGGGTTTTGGGGTGTTTCTTCCCTGTATTCCTCTTCTCATAAGTACAAAGCTCAAAACTACCACAATGTGGCTTTTTATGAGTTTTCTTAAATCACATGATCACTTGGGGTTGTAATTGTTTTCATAGATTCACTCTATGATAGATGGTATCTTACCTGCACAACACAGTTATCAACTGGCTGTTCCAGATTTACACAGACAAGTGTGTCCTAATACAGCCTTCTTGACTGGCATGAAGAGTCTGCTATCTAACCAAGGGCTCCTTTCTTTCTGGTCAATACCTGAAAACATCACGTCTTCTCAGCAAGAATTAGCCAGAACTCCATTTGCACACAGTCTGGTGCCATCCAATGTTAATCTCTGAGAAAGGGCAATGGAGGGAAGTTGAAGGAAATTGTTTATTCTAAAAAATTATGCCTGTCTCCTTTACGAAAGGATGCTCATTTCTCACACCAAACAGGAGATTGGAACTGATAAAATCTGCTAACAGGCAGGAAGCAGAGGCAACAGAAACTGTTCAAGGAACACTTGCTTAGGACCAATCATGAAGGAGAGGGACTCTGGAGGGGTGTTGCCTATCAAAATGATCTGACCTCAGCTTCAGAGCAGATTCCCAGCTAGAGTGCACCTCCCAACCGCTTGTGCACTAGTTCACAACCTGTGGTTTGAGACCCCTTTGACAAACCTCTATCTATCTCCAAAAATATCTACAATATAATTCATTAAATTAACAATATTACAGTGATAAAGTAGCCATGAAAACATTTTATGGTTAGGGGTCACTACAACATGAGGAACTCTATTAGAGGGTTGCAGCATTAGAAAGGTTGAGAACCACTAGTCTAGAGGATACTGTTTGAGGGTTTTAATCAAGTTTGTGGGGTTTTGCTTCTTTTTCTTTCCCTATGCCCAGAGACTATCTCTTTCCCTGTCAATTTGCAACTGTTAGGGACTCTCACAATTGTTCACTCCTGTGGGGAGTTGTTTTTGTGTCTTTCTCAGATCCATACCTTTTACTTTCTATCAGAAGCCTTCACATCTCTGTCAATATCACTTTTGGCAGGCAGCTACTGCATGCTTTTCCTACCTCAGGTCTGGAATCGTCCTGCTCTGTCTAGTACCCTTCTCTACTCAATTGTTATTTCCCTTTCCTTTCTTTCTGAGTTTTCTTTCCAGGACCTAAGTTCTTAACCCCAGCGAAACTGGATGATACCTTCAAGCTTTGACCCCTCACTCAAGACCCATATAACACACCTAAAAGTTGACTTGTGACCTCCATATGTATACAGGTGCACATGGTCTCATGTTAGAAAATAACACATAAACACTCCAAACACTTGCACACAAGTAAATGAATGTAGTAATGTAATATTATGAAGTGAAATTGGCAAGAAGTGGGCTTAAGATGGTTAATATTGAGTGGTGAAAAGACAAGAGCAAGAATCAAGAAGAGGATAAGAGCTTCTGGTTAATGTCCAAGATTTTCTAGATTTGGTGTGAGAAGATCAGCTGTAAATGTAGATGGCATCATTCCATGGACTATGAACCCAGACTGCATATAAAGAAAAAGTTGAGCACCAGCAGTCATTGCTTGCTGCTTCCTAACTGTTGATATACTACTTACTACAAGCAACTTCGTGCTCTTATCCTCATGACTTCTTGGGCATGATGGCAAATCCCTCACACTGACAGCCCAAAATAAACCTGTCCTTCCTGAGTTGTTTATGTCAGGACTTTTGTCCCAGAGGTGAGTTAAGTATCTAACACGGTGGATCTTGGTTATGAAGGTGGAAGAGAAAGATACACTGAGAGAAAAATATCCATGTGAAATAATACACGTAGAAGCTGACCATGTGGAAGAATTGGAACTGAAGTTTCCAGGAAGCAAGTCAGGGCTGTGATAAAGATCCTCCAATGGACACTGATAGACTAGAACTTCATAATTGTTGACACTTGATATGGAAAGACCAGATTCTCTCTAAGTATAAATTGGCTCTAGAAAACATCCAAAATCTTTGCTCAAAATCTTTATAAAATATTCAGTGTCTCATAACTATGGGTTTCTGTAAAATTAAAAAAAAATAAAAGCAAGTTGAATACTTTCTTTTCCCAAATGGAGGGCATTAGGATACAGTTACAATTAAATCAAAGCAAAACAAATAGCTTAATGCCCTGCATCTGGTATTCATCCAGGAACTCCTGGGCTTCAAAGGACCTAGTAAGTTCCTGTTCTCCAGATTTGCAATCCATAGCATGCACCTTATATCTGGTAGGCTCAGGCTGGCTCTACTGCACACCTGTTTTTATATTTGGTGGTCATACCATGGTAGTGGCATGTCCACTAATTTGAGGTCTCCAATGCAAGTGGGCTGCACTTTTACCAATAGCCTCTCTTGTGCCCTTTTCAGAGACTTTCACAATGCCAGATTATGCCTAGATTGCAATCTTCTTGATACCCATTTAATCCTGGAGTTTGTACCTCCATTAAGGCTGCACATTCAACAAAGGATTCTTATGCTCCTCACAGTCCTAAGCCTCTGATGCTATACATGTCCCCTTCATGTTTTCAAAACCAGTACATTCTAGGAGGATAACATATATTTTTAGGTTTGTTTGCCAGCACAAGGTATAGCAATGCCCCCCTCTTGAACATAGCACACGTGTGATTATCCTCAGAAAACACTTCGCAGGAGATTTTCCTTCAGAGTTGCTGATCTCTTTCAGTTGCAGATGATTTCTCAGCCCCAGCCAAGTAGAAATAGAATACTAACTCAAAAATTGTTCAAATTGTCCTGTTAGAATCTTTCCTTACTGGCTAAACTTCAAAGGCCAGGCCTCCATTATCTGTGTTGCTCTTACCATGATTATCTTCCAAGATCCTACAAAACAGCCCACTGAACTCTTAGCATTGAACACCTTTTCAGCACCAAATTCAAATGTCGCCATAGTCTTCCCAAATAGAAACAGTGTGGTCTACCTCAGCAATACAGTGTTCTGGTACCATTTTCTTTCTTTGTTTGGGTGTCAATTGCTGTAATAACATAAAACCATAAACAAAAGAAACTTTGAGATTACAGGATTTGTTTGATATTACATGTCTGGCTAACAGTCTATCACTGTTGGAAACCTGAGCAGGAACTCAAGAAGGGCAGAAACCTAGAGGCAGCAGCAGAAACAGAAGCCATGGACTAAAGCTGCTACTCGATTGTACCTCATGGCTTGCTTATCCTGCTGCATTATACACACCAGGACCACCTGCCAAAGGGTAATATCATGCACAATGATTTGGACACTTCTATATCCATCCTTACTTAAGATAATGCCCCACAGTCTTCCTTACAGTTCAGTCTTATGGAGCCATTTTCTCATTTCTTAGTCTCTCTGTCCAGGGAGCAGCCACACAACCACACATTAAGGTAGTGAAGAACACAGAAAGTGTATGTGAACCCTCTAATGGCCTCTTCCTCAAAGGGGGCACAGACTATTGTTATGGGGTTGTTTTATTTGTGGAGGAACAGTAGTCAGGACCTACCACCAAAGTTGTTTCATAAGACGGACAAAAAGCTGTACATATTGGAAGAAGACACACTCAGACAGGTATTGGCTGACATGGCCATTGACAGGCAGAGTTGAAGATATGAGATTGAGAATGGGAATACAACAGCCACAGGAGAGAGAATAGGAACATCCTAAGGTTTTTTGACAGAACATGACAGTGGAAGATCCTAAGGGCAGTTGAGAGTTAAAAGTAAATGACAGATTGATATAGGAGCAAAGAAGCAGTAATCACAGAGATAAATAACAAAAGCACAAACTTTATAAGAACAAGCAGCTGCCATCAAGGGGATGGGAAGTCACCCCAGAGGCTGAAGTCTGCCCTAGGGCTCTGGATAAGACTTTTTATAGGTTCTCCAGGCTCTTTCCCTCAGGAAGTCACCTCCATGATTGGTCCTTCCCGGGGAAGGAAAAAGAGGCTGTTTTCCCCCTTTGTTATCCACTAGCACTTTCAGAGTGTGACAGCCTCCTGTGGAAGGGGAACAGCATCAAGTGCAAGCAACAGCCCTTATGAATGGGATCTTTCTCCTTTTCTAACCAACACAAGTTCCCCTGAACCCTTTCATAACATCCCTGTTAGAGATGAAGATTGAGTGTCATTACGGGGTTGAAGCTTTTCTAGGTATTTGCTCCTGATAGGAGATGAAGTTTTAAGCATAGACCAGAGAAAGGAAGGCCCTCCGAGGATAGTTCTTAGTTACAATCCAGAGGGATACAGTAAAATTCTCTGGTTTGCATAGATCCATGGCACCCAGACAGTCATTTGAAGACAGTGCATTATTTGATATAGGTAATAGTTCTTACCTAGAAATACTACAAGCATTAGAAAAACTATCTATTGGCTCTGACTGGACCAAGAGCCCTGATAAGACCAAGAATGGATCCATGAGTCACAGAATCAACTAGCTTGCATCAAACCAAGAGAAGCTGCCTAAGACACAGAATCTGCCTGTTCCAATTAGACCAAGAGCTAAGATTAGACTCAGCAGGGCCCCCTGAGAAACAGATACAACAAGCACAGAGGAGACCACCAGCAACTCGCTCAGACACAGGCACCTCTTATACCTATTAGACAAGGAGAAGGGCAGACATCAAAGCAGAAGTACATAAAACAACACAAAGAGCAATACAGCATCACCAGAACATAGCTCTCCTACAACAGCAGGACCTGAATATCACAATGTAGAAGAAGCAGAAAAAAGAAACCTTAAGAATAGCATCATGAAGATGCTAAAAGCCTTTCAAGAAAAAATGAAAAATGAAATTGAGGAAAAGACAAACAAAAAAGTGGAAGAAATCAATAAAGATTTTGAGAAAAAGACAAAAACATTGGAAGAAATCTATAAAGAAATAAGGGAAAAGACAAATAAAAATTGGAAGAAAGCAATAAATCCCTTTAAAAAAACATGAAAAAGTAATTAAACAGGGGAGGGGAAGAGTTCAAGACCAGAAAAGGGAAATAGAAACAATGAAGAAGGCTCAAACAGAGGGAAAGCTGGAAATAGAAAATCTGAGTAAAGGAACAGGAAACACAGATTCAAGCATAACCAACAGAATTCAAGAGATGGAAGAGAAGATCTCTGGTGTAGAAGATACAATAGAGGAAATGGGTTCATCAGTCAAAGAAAATACCAAAGTCAAAAAATACATAACACAAAATGTCCAAGAAATCTGGGATACCATGAAAGACCAAACCTAAGAATAATAAGGATAGAGGAAGGAGAAGAATACCAACTCAAAGGCACAGAAAATATATTCAACAAGATGACAGAAGAAAACTTTCCCAACTTAAAGTAGGAAATACCTATGAAGATACAAGAAGCCTATAGAACAGCAAACCGAATAGACCCGCCCAAAAAATCCCCTGGCCACATAATAATTAAACTACTAAACCTTCAGAATAAAGTAAGAATAATAAGAGCAGCAAGGGAAAAGGCCAAGTGACTATAAAGGCAAACTTATCAGAATAACACCCAGGTTCTCAGTGTAGACTTTGAAAGCCAGAAATATCTCGACAGATGTAATGCAGACA
>CABHPH010161153.1:0-28747 GCA_902168325.1 Peromyscus nudipes
TAGTTATGTTCCTCTGACTTTCAATGAAGTAATGACAGGGAATTGTCTATTAGAATTTTTTTTCTGCAAAGGTACATGGAACCCTTCCTATGTCACCTACCTAGAAGTCATTTTTATTTGTGATGTCTCTGTCTTCATTAATCATACAGTAGTGTGGCAGCAGCCCCCTGCCTTACATGTCTGTCTCATATTCCCCTCACTCATTCACTCCCTGCTGTATTGAACAACAGGGATCTTACAACTAAGCACCAGCTAGCTGTGTCTCATGCCAACATAATGATCCCTCCAAGGAGATCTTAGCGCAGCTGGGGCAGGTAGCATGTTCAATTCCCCTGTACCTGGCTCAGTGTGGAGCACCGGGAAATGAATTGTCATCTACTGAATAGAACCTAACACCCATTTATCCAAAGGTACCTTCTGCATTTAGGATTCCACCAAACTCCTTTTTCAGAGGTGAACCTGCAGTTTCAGAGATGAATCTGTGTAAGTTGCTCAGCCTTCGGCTCCAGCCTAACACACAAAGGACACCGTACAAAAAGCAATCGAAAGCTACCTTGAGATTCCCAGCCTAATGACACAGCCACCGCAGTGTGGAACATTTCATGAAAAGAATATTACAGCTGGACAATAAACGTGAGCACATTTGCTAAGATTTCGCCACGCGTCTACATCAGTATGCATGGGGCAGTTTCTTTTTGGTGTTTGCCTGAGCTGCTTAAGGCTTTTGTCCAGTGGCGGGCCTACTGCCCAATTACTCTCTTGTATTTGTCCTAAGAATCCACAGCCTCCTTATTTATTAGCTTCCCCTGAAAAAAAAAAAAAACAGAATTACGACACCGAATCTGAACTCAACCCAATTAGGGAACTTTTAAGTTGCAATAAAAAGAAGTCCCTTGTATACCTCATAAAACTCGCTTTTCCAGAAATAGATCTGAAACATCCAGGTGGGCCAGAGCTCGCAGGTTCGCTTTCCTGTTACCCAGTCACCACTAATAAGAGAAAGGAGGCCTCTGTATCGCTCAGGAATGCTTCCTTATCTGCCAAAAGGAACTCTCGGTCCCCTAGAGGAAGCCAACCCTTCCAATCTCAGGACAGTTTAATGGGTATTCACCACTAATCTTCTCCCTAGCGCAACACAGATAAGGCTGCAACTGAGTGGCCCACTAACTTAGCGCTACTTAACGGAAAAAACCTTTTGTGTTTCCTTCCCATGCACCTTACCTATTACACTCAATACAGAAGCTGCAATAAACCTTTAAAAAATATGTCAGGTCGTAGGTGTCATCTCTCGGAGCTCTGCAACAGCTTCCCATTTCACTTCAAGTAACAATGACCCAGAAAGCCCTGATGAGCTGGACCACTGTAATAGCTGAAATCCCTCCCCCACCTGCTCCATCTGTCAATCAAATAGAAGGGGCCATTCAAAAGCCTGTGCAAGAGCCTTTAAACTGGTTGGTCCCTTCATAAGAAAGACTCCCCTTCCAGACTATCATCACGGATAATTAATGGAGCTCCTTCAGGATTGTTTATACACAACCCTCTCAACAAGACATCCTCCACATATATTATACTACCCTTGTTTCCTACTTTATTTTCCCTCATAACATTATTATCTACCAACATATTGCAATGCTTTCTTAATGTGTTTATTGTCTGCCTTCCCCTACTATAAACTCACTATTATAAAGTAGAATTTTGTCTACTAATTTAACAACCCATCCTCAGTACCGAAGTCATCCTAGGTGTCCAGTGAATATTCATTTAAAGGATGAATCAAATACCTATTGTCTGCATATATGCTCACAGACACAATCGGTGTGCACAGGAGTGTTACTGTGTGTCTAAGATTGCTGTCTATTGCTGTGATAAACGCCAGGACAAAAACCAATGTGGAGAGGAAAGAGTTCATTTAGCTTATACGTCCTGATCACGGTCCATAACTGAGGTGAGTCAGGGCGGGAATTCACGCGGGAGCAGAGGCAGCCGCCATGGAGGAACACTGCTTACTGCTTGCTCCCCATGGCTTGCTCCGCCTGCTACCTGCCCAGAGGTGGTATCACCCACAGAGGCCCAGCCCTCCCATATCAATTGTTAATCAACATGACACATGCCTACAGGAAGATCTGATGGAGGCATTTTCAAACTTGAGGCTCCCTCTTCCCAGATTGTATCAATTTATATATATATATAATAAAAAAAATCAGGACACCATTTATACACCACATGACTTTGTTTGAGAGCCATAAGGTTATATAGTGAAACTACATGAGATTAGGGGTCGCCTCTGGAGATAGGGATGCATTTTCTCATCTATTACCATCATAGGAATCCAAACTACTGTAGTTTTTTTTGTTTTTCAGTTCACCCTCTTCAGTGTCACTGTCAAGGATGCTGTCATAGTCTGTTGGATGTTGGTGTTCTACTTTAAAAGCCTATTTAGAACAGTTCTTCTACGCTGTGGTTTCTTATTATCTCCATTATCTTCTGTTAACTGAACACAAATTCTCTAGCCTCGCCCCATTAATTTCCCACATGTTAAAGGAAGGGTAGAGCTATTGGAAACAAAAATAATCAAGCCCTTCCATAATTTTAGTACAAATTGAGGAAACCCCGAGTTCTCCAGTTTTAACCACAAACTAAGTTGTCCTTGGATTCCATACTATATTTGAAGAAGGCATTTGATGGGCACTTGTTTTCAGGATCTTTACTTTGGATATTCTTCCCATTGAAATAATCTGAGGTTTTAAAAGCAACAGAAATGTTCCTAAGAGGCTGCATCAATGTTTCCATAATGTCCCACAACAAAATAATGCTACTGTTTTTCCAATCTCTACTTTCAGAGTCTAGTTCCTTGAGAAAATTGTTATCTTAAACACAAAGAACCATCCACAGACACTCTCCAGTATGACCCTCAACAATAAGGTAGGGAGACACTAGGGATATGCATTACTATTTATCCACCATGATGATAATTCTACGAAGTTGGAGCAAAGCTGAGCTTGCAGATAGTACTCTTGTAACTCGGAGCAAACCAACCTAAGAGGCAGCGTGAGGACACGGGGCTAGAGGCCTGCGCATGTCTGCAGTTCTGAGGAGCTGTGCCCCTCCACAGCAGTGTTGCATCTGCTGGGGACAGAGCCTCCTCCTTAAGGAAAACTTATGGCCCAGCACTTCCTGTGTTATTAAGGCAATGAATCATTAGTACTTGGCAACATTTACCAATTCTTAGCCAACGGATTACATAACCGCTCTTTGCATTTAATCATTTACTAAGGAGCTAAATTACTATTTTAATCTAATGTAAAAAGAGCTCTGATGTTGCTGGTGCTAATGAGAAATCGCTATATACATATTAGTGACTCCCATTTCTACATAATTGATACCCTATTCATATTGCAGCTTAGGGATGGTGTTTACTGGAACTTACTTTAATTTTATCCCATCATTTGGAAGGCATGGATATTTATAGGATTTAAATCAGGTATTTTGAATTAGAGAAAAGCAGACTGAATTTTATGGTCTTAGAACCCACTGGATAGCATGTCTATTTCAGCGTCTAAATTTAGTTTCATGTGAGATGGGCCATTAAAAATAACTGCAGATGCCAGTGTTCACTGAAACAACATGATAGCATGGGGACAGTTATAAAACTTGGCTTCTGAGTTAAGACCAGAGAGTTACAACATGTTGGATAATGATGCTGGATTCATCTACCACTGACCAACTTATCAAAAGACACAAGAAATCTCAGAATAAGAAAGGAAGCTGCAAGCATGCCAGAAAAGGTTATTGTTGATAAATGATCTCCACGTTTGAAAAACAAATCAAGTTTTTAAATCAAGAAAGTGGAAGTGGGGTCTGACTTCAGCACTAATGGGTCAAGGTAAGGATGGCTTGACAGCCAAAGCCACACTTTCCTCAGTCCAGAGCCAATGAAGGAGAGACAGAGATGGAAAATGATATGGGAAGAAAGAACAAAGGGTAGAGGTGGGTGGCTCAGCAGTAGAGCACTTGCCTCCCATGCTCAGGAACCTGGGTTCAATTCCCAGCAACTTTAAAAGAGAGAGAGAGAACTAATCGAAATACTTTACAAAATTTAATTAAAACTATAAATCCACAGATCCCAAACCTCCAACTAAACACAAGCCCAAAGACAAAATAAATGAGGCCAAAGAAGGGGAGGATTTCTAAGATGGAAAAAAAAATGGCATCGAGAGAATATGGCAGAGCCAAATTATAGATATATTCAAACATAATCTCACCTATATTACACTTATTAAAAGAAATATGATCTTAGGCATCACAAAAATAATATGCTTTCTAATTTGATATAAAGAGTATGCTCTCATGGGTCCCTTAATAATACCTGGCTATATTGAATAAGAAAATATTTTCTTGGAAATGGCCTTTCTACGTGTCTATCTGGTTTAGCAATTTGGAATTAACATCTCCATCTCCTTTTCACCTTATATCCATGGGGAATTTTACACCAGGCCAGCACACGTTTAAATGCATGTCTCCAGGGAATAGGTCTCTCCACGAGTTCCTTTGTGCCAGTTTCTCCAGGTCAGAGCTCACGGGTCTATTTAGCTTTTAGATATATCAAGCATGCTGTGGTGGGTTTTAGTGACCCTACAATCTCTACCTCGATGGAATGGTTCTCCTAAAAGTTGAAGAGATTGCTGGTCCGAAACCATCAACATATCCAGTGAGGACTATGAGAGGGAGGGAATACGGAAGGAGGGAGGGAAGTGGGGAGAAAGGGAGAAAAGAGGGGAGGAAAAGAGGAAGGAAAGGAAGAAAAAAAGAGGTGAGGGTAAGAGGGGAATGGAGGGCAACCATAAAGCTAGCACAAAAGGTCACCTGTAAGGAGACCTCAGGAGTGCTGTATAATCTGCCTCCTTCAATGTGTTTCTTCCTCCATGACTTAACTATCGCTCCAGCAACCCTGACTATTCAGCCGTTCTTGGGAAAAAGTGAGTGTTTTTTCCTGACCAGGATGGGCTGCACCTGCAGTTCCCTTTGCCCGTAGTACTCAGCTCTGGCTTTTAACCTTCAGGTGCAGACATACCAGTCCCTCAGAGGAACTACTCTCCTGGCCATTCCCACCCAGTGATTTTTCCAACGCACCAACATTTGAATTTCCCTTGAATCTGCAACACATTTTAATTTATTCATTTACTTCTCTGCTACTGAACTTCCTTATCCATTTCTTTTTGGACAGAAACTAAATGTGCCTTCATGGCCATCATATCCCCTGAACTTAGTATGGTGCCTGGCACATAATTAAGCCTTAAGGAAACTTTGCTCAAGGGACAACCCTTAAGTCAAAGCTGTGTATTCCTCAGAACCCAGAACTTAACCTCTAGAGCAGTGGTGTTCAACCTTCCTGATGCTGCGACTCTTTAATACAGTTCCTCATGTTGTGGTGACCCCCAACCATAAAATTATTTTTGTTACTACTTCATAACTGTAATTTTGCTACTGTCATAATTCATAATGTAAATATCTACTATGTGACCCTTGTGAAAGGTTGGTGACCCACAGGTTAAGAACCACTACTCTAAACCCAGGTTGAAAAAATAAGCTGAGAAGCAGTTGCTGGGACACACGTGGGTGTCAGGATCTTCAATTTTGTGAAGGAAAACCTACCTGGCCCTCCTTGTCATCTCCCTAAGGTGTCCATCACAGCACCAATGAGATAGGCTGGTCAATAGGGAGGACACTTAGTTTTGCCCACAACAAAGATGAGCAGGTGAGGTCAGAGGTTTCTATTATTTACATTATTTCCAAGCAGAATGCTTCCAGCTTAACACCTTCGGTGCATAGAGAACTTTTCCCTCATCTTAGTTTGCGTTACTATTGCTACGATGAAACACCATTACCAAAAGCACATTGGGGAGGAAAGGGGTTTACTCAGCTTATGCTTCCACATCACTGTTCATCAACAAAGGAAGTCAGGACAGGAAGGAACTCAAACAGGGCAAGAACCTGGAGACAGGAGCTGAGGCAGAAGCCATGGAGTGGTGCTGCTTGCTGGCTTGCTCCTTATGGAGTGCCCAGGCAGCTTTCTTATAGAACTAGGACCACCAACCTGGGGGTGCCACCACTCGCAATAGACTGGACCGTCCCCCATCAATCACTAGTTAAGAAAATGATCTACAGGCTTGCCTACAGCTCAATCTTATGAAGGCATTTTCTTGAGGTTACCTCCTCTCAAATGACTTTAGCTTGTGTCAAGTTGGCAGGAAACCATCCAGCACACCCCTCAAGTTGTTTACTGTCCCTGAACATTCACCCTGACACCAAGAATCTTAACAGGATTCTCCTCAGCCCATTTCTTGGAGTTGTATTCCCAGAAAGTATTCTTGAAGAATGAGGTAATACCTCCCTCTAGGACAAAGAGAAGACCTACACACTGGCTACAGTAAAAGTTGTAGGATCTCCAAGCTCACCCTGCCTTGACTACAATAATGGGCCATCTTCGCAGGCACTTACTCTGCAGAGTTTCAGAGTTGCATGTTCAGGAGAACCAAGCACGTGTTAGGTCTAAAACTCTCCTTCCAGCATCTGAACGCATCCTTTATAGTCTTTAAACTCACATTTAGCAGATGAAAGGCAAAGAGACAGTGAAACACATTCCATGAGCAGAGGAGATTCCGGCATGCCCGCCATTCCTTGGTGCCCCACTCAAATACTATTAGAGTCACGTCGGCACAAAAATCTAGTTCTGTGAGACCTAAGGCGAGCATGAGGAAGTGGGTCATGTCTGTGGGTAGGAGCTCTGACTGGCCACCTTGGTTTCATTTCCTGTTGCTGTGGTAAAGCACCCCGACGAAAGCAACTTAAGGGAAGGAGGGTTGACTCTACTCACAGTTCCGGGTGACAGCCAGTCATTGAGAGTAAGGCAAGACCACAGGAACTAGAAGCAAGTGCTCGTACCCACAGCCAACAGCAGAGAGTAACAAAGGCACGCAAGCATGTTCACAGTCAGCTCGCCTTCTCCACTCTTCTACAACCCAGAATGCCCTGCCCAGGAAGCAGTGCCACCCACAGAGGGAGGGTCCTTTCACCTCATGAACATAATGAAGATCATCTCCCACAGACAATCCGTGTCCACAGGCCGACCCAATCTAGGCAGTCTCCTGCTGAGACTCTCTTCACAGGTGATTCTAGCCTGTGTCAAATGGACAATTAAAACTAATCATCAATTAGCCGCAGGATGCCGCACTTTTCAGTGCATCAGAACTTGCTTAGAACTCAGGAAAAAAAAAAGGATGACATTTTACACAGCACAAGCAATCAGGAGAGTTGATGATATTATTTCCTACTCATGTTACTTTTCTATTTGCCTACCACTAACACTGAAAACAACATGGAAAGACAGGACAATCCACAGCTCTTTTCCATTCCAGCCCTTAATTTCTTGGCAGTATAGGCCAAAGCAGAGGATCTGATAGACTGCCATGTCCATCAAACAGTTTGATGATTTTTGTGGGACATTTTTGCTCTACCAGGAAAGAAATACGTAGCTACATATGGGAAGCACAAATTACAAATTGTGAAAACTTAGTGATGCCACTGACCCGCTTAGATGCACCTATACTTGCTTTTAAAAAAGCCAGAAAGATGGCTCAGTGTTTATAAGCACTTCTTGGTCTTCCAGAGCAGAGGTTCCCAACCTTGCTAATGTTTTGACCCTTTAATACAGTTCCCCATGTTATAATGACCCGAACCATAAAAATTATTGTTGTTGCTACTTCATAACTGTCATTTTCCTACTATTATGAATTGTAATGTAAATATCTGATGTACAGGATATCTAAGATGTGACACCTGTGAATGGATCGCTCATTCCCCCAAGGGGGTCGCAATCCGCAGATTGAGAACAACTGTACCCAAGTCTAGTTGCCAGACAGTTCACACAACTGCCTTTGATTCCAGCTCCAGGGGATCTGGTGCTTTCTCATGGCCTCTGTAGGCACCCCCATTCCAGTGGCAAAGATCCACACAAAGGCATAAACAAGAAATAAAAACAAATCTTTTAAAAGCTAGCATTATACACCATAGAGATGAATAGCATTCTTGATAGTAGTTTCATTTCTCTGTCTTCATGTATATGCGGGAACAATATGCATGAGTATGTGTATCTGGTCATATCTGTGGGCACACGTGTGAATGTAGAGAGCAGAGGTTGATGTCAAGTGTCTTCCTCAACTATTCTCTACTTGAGACAGAGTCTCTTACTTGAATCCAAAGCTCAATGACCTTTAGTCTAGAAAGTCAGCTTGTTCTGTAGCCCCAGTCTCCATCTCCTGAGCACTGGGACCACACAGATGGGTGATCATGGCCCCTGGTTTTTATGAAATATGGTCTTTGTAATTCAACACCAAATGCTTTGTGCAAGTATCATCCACCTTGGACTTTCCATGTTGTCCATGAATGATTCAGGGACAAGAAGAAATACTGCAATATGTTCATGCAGATTGCTGTGCCTCAAGAAATAAAGCCAATGTCATCTGACCCAGTGTCTTATTTGGAGCTACTATCGCTGTGATGAAAAGCCATGACCAAAAGCAAGTTAAGAAGGGAAGGGTTTATTTGGCTTATGCTTCCACATCACTGTTCCTTATTGAAGGAAGCCAGGACAGGAACTCAAAAAATGGCAGGAACCTGGAAGCAGGAGCTGATGCAGATGCCATGGAGGGTGCTGCATACTGGCTTGCTTGACCTGCCTTGTTGAGTCTGCTTTATTATAAAACCTGTCAGACACCCACAGTGGTCTGGTACTGCCCCCATCAATCACTAAATAAGAAATGTCCTATAGGCTTTCCTAAAGGCTGATCTTGTAGAATCATTTTCTCCATTGAGACTCCCTCCTCTCCAATGACTCGGTGTGTAGCTTGGGTCAAGTTGACATAAACTAGCCAGCACACCCCGAAATCCCATTGCCTTCAACTAGGGTCCATGAAAGAGTAACAAGCTAAGTCATTAGCTTGTGACAAGGGTAAAAATCTCAGACTCACAATTTTTATACCAACTGCAAAGTTACCAAGAAATCTGAAAGATCTGGTGTGGCTTCAGAATTTCTAAGAAGTTCAAACTTTTTTTTCATTTAATAAAAACTCCCCACCTTGTGATCTCATCTGCTGCGGCACGATTTGGTTTGGGTTCTGTCTTCCTCTGTCCCATTTAATCAAACCACAATGGGATCATATTTTTTTCCATCCTGCTCTAGAGGTAATAAAAATGTCAGCATTTTCCTTAATTGGTCTTTTTTCTACAAGACCTCATTATTTAAATATTTTCCTTAATTTACTTAATTCATTTATTTTTACTGTGCACACCTGAAGATTTTTTTTTCTTTCTCCCATCATCTATATGAATTGATAGTTTAAGCCAGAGAAACACCCTGCATGGTGTGTCTTTATTACCTATTCAAACATCTTAGGGAAATTTTTGTGAAATTATCTAATCTTTGCTGACATATCACAGCCCGCCTTCTCTCCATTGTTGAATTCAGTCACAAGGATTCCAGCAAGGTGTAGAAGGAAGAATTTTTCTTTAAAATACCCTCAAACTTACAAATTCCAATTTTGCATAAATTATGTATGTGCTGTATTACGAATATGCATTTGCAGTATAAGCATAGAAAAATTTTAAAAAATAACCCAAATTTATTACATGTACCCTCAGATATGAGTTAAAAACATGCAAGATAACTTACGTGTTCCTTCTGCTTGCAAAATTAAACTCATTTTCTTTGGTAATAAAACATATATAGAAAAAGTATTTTCAAAATACTTCACAGTAGGGGCTAGAGATATGGTTCACTATTTAAGAGCCTTCTCTGCTCTTTCGGGGGACCTGGGTTCAATTCCCAGCACCCACATGGCAGCGTACAACTGTTTATAACTCCAGTTTCAGGAGAGCTGATGCTCTTTTGTGGACTCTGCAAGTACCAGACATGCACATGATGCACAAACATATATGCAGACAAAATATTCCTACACATAAAAATGAAAAATTTTAGGTACTCAATAGTAAAGAAAAATATTTTCCAACTGATTCATTCCTTGTTCTGAAGATCTATAATCACTCCCTGTCAGCTGTTGTATAGAATGCAAAATCCTGCCCCACATACTTTCATAAGTGATGGCCATCTTCTCACCCTTCAAATCCACTCCAAACAACCATTTATCACTCCCACCACTACCTCCCATCTGCCACCAGGGGTGGAATGATTCATTTAATCCCTCCCACCAACAACATGAGAAATAACTCATGTTTGCTTCTAGAATTATTTGTATACTGAGCATTTTCTTTCCTTGACATATCTTTCCTTGACCTCCTAAGCATATCCAACTCCAACCCACATTTACTCTAAGATTCCATTAACTTTAAGTAACTCTTTAAAAAATGGGATTACACTGTTGGACTCTGAATTTTGACCTGGTTCTCGTGTAAATGTTGTCCCTGAAGTAATGCACGGAAAATTTTAAACTCACTGAAGGTGGAGACGATGATTTATCCTCAGCGTGGTCTATGCTTTAACTTAAAGACAGTGGGCAGCACTAGTTAAGGGAGTATGGCTTATCCTCTTTAGACCGTATAGTGAATGAAAGCCAAGGCCATCTTGGGAATCTGTTAGAGGAGAATCTGTAAAAAGGGGGATGTGCCCTTCAAGTTACCCTACGAACAGAATTGCTTGCTTTGTATAAAACATCATTTAGATGAGAAAAACGGCATGGATATAAAATAAAAAGTGATATGAGGCAGAGCTACATTTGCCTCCGTTATTACAACCCCGCAGGAAGTCTGAGTGCTATTGGGAGGGGTCGTATGACGAAAAGCAAGAGCACAAAGGAGAAAACCCTGCATTGTACATGAAAGGGTTAATCTGAGCCAGAGTCTGAATCTTGGCAAGACTTTCAAGTGTTGTTGATTCTAGTTCTGTTCAGTCTGGCTAGGTGAATGGAAGTAATGAATTGTGAAGTTTTATCTCCATGTTATCTTATTTGCTGCAAAACTTACAGATCTTACTGTATGAAGAGCCGTGAGCCATGGAGGCCAAAACTCATGCTCATGATACCTGAAGGAGGGAGCTAGCTCTTCAACTCTAAAGACTGTTTTACAACTGTTGAATCTTGAATCTTCCTAGAAATAGAGGTAGAAAGAGGAGTCAACACCTGTGTTGGTTCATCAGGCCTGAGTTCAATCCTGTGTTGACTCATTATCTGTTTATTATTCCTGCCTTCTGTGTTTACTCAATCTTTCTTTATTCCTCCTATCTCTCCCTGCTTAGCCCCATTGCTACAGCTCCACTCACTCACCTATTGAAGAGCGAGGAGATTTTAAACCCTAGGAAATCTACCCAAAATACAGGTTCTCACAGAAGACAACAAACACATCAGTAACATGTTCCACGTCATTAGTGAGGTTCTGAGCCAAGCCTGCTCTTCATAGGTAAGTTAACCGACAGTGATTATATGTTATCCAGGGTCTTGACACATGGTAAAATGAAGCTACCTTTGGCATATTCAATGAGTATAGCTTTAAATTATTTCATTTTTTAATTGATACATAAAAGCATAACGTTGCACACAATAGCAGGACGCTATGCATTGTCTCAATACAAATTACACATGGTATGTTTAAATCAGGCTAAGAATATGGGTCTCCTCAACTGCCTCTCATTTCTTCTGTCCCTGAGCCACACATTTCATAATTGTTATCTGAGGTGACCCTGTGAATCACCACACCAAAACTTCTTGCTTCTGACTTTAATTAACATACACGAGTGGCCTTTCCTAACCTCTCTAATCTCTCTGGCCTCCCCAGCCTCTAGTAACCGCCTTTTTCCTCTGAACTTTATCATCTCGACAGCTTTACACTTTTCAATTATTAAAAATTTGGCTGGTATCATATTCCTGCCAGGAAAGGAAAATCAGAACCACCAATCTCAGGAGAATTAATATGGCTTGTGTTTCTTCTAACCTAGAAACTACAAAATATAGTAATACCATTCCTATCTGGGCCATATGCTGGATGACTATAGTCAGCGGGGCAAATCCCAGTGTTTTCCAGACACTTGTTTTAGTCACTGAAAGTTGCATCACCAGCAAGGTGAAAGTGATTTTTCAGTGACATTTAAAAATCTTGAAGGCAGAGCTATGTGTTCAATTGTTTAAATAAATTTTGTTTTCTCGTCTACAGAAAAGACTAACCACTGCAAGTGCTGAGAAGGAAAAAAGGAAGGAAGGCAGTCAAAAGAGGGAAAAAGCCAGGAAGCAAGACAGAGAAAGAGTGAGAGATCAAGAGGGAGAGAGAGAGAGAGAACAAACACAATACAATCAAACCTTAGAATTCTACAGGCAACTAACTCAACCCAGTTAACTAGGTCTCTTCCAGATTGAAAGTTTCCCAGGAACTCCTTCAGCCATCCTTGGGCTCGGAGTTATTGCTAAGACAGTTGTAACTATGGAACTGAAACTTATTTTCACTCTGAACTTTACTGCCAGGTCTAAAACAAGAACATATTTGCATGACCTGGCAGAGCTAAGGGTATAATCAAACACTGAACTTTCTTCCTAAGCTCCAGCATAAGCAGGCACCTTGCTTTGTCTCAGATAAAAGCCTTTTAATCCCCAAATTATCTACATGCCATGCCAAGTAAGTTCACCCATTAGTTCTTTGGTTGAAAAAAATAAAACATGTAAAGTAAGCTTAACTTCCCTTAGTTGTTAATACTTTAATCTGATTTAAAATATAAAAATTAATGGATGGTATGTTATAATATTATGACTGTAATATTCATTGGATTCTTTCCTCAGAGGATCTCTTGGCGCTATTGAAAGGGAAGTCATCAACTGCAAAAGGTTAATCAACTCAAACTCAACAAAAGGTCTGACTTTAATTGAAAGTCCAAATGTCAAAATCTGACACAGGCTTTAAATTTAGAACAAAACAAATTTAACATGTGGGATGCTAAAAACTCTCATTCAAATTTGCATCCCCAAATCTTTGCTAGGATGACAGTACATGTTTTGTGAGAATGACAGCAGATACTGCCTGAAACGACAGCACCCACTTTAAGGATAATTTCAGGCCATGTACGAAGAGATGCTGGTCTGGAATATTATTATCTCAGAAATGCCATTGTCTAGACTTAGCCCTGGGCTGATGTTAGCCTCAGGAAAGGGAGAGTGTTCCTCTCTCTTCTCCTTTCAGTGGAGGAGTTTCTGTAGACTCGGTGTCCTTTCTGCCTTACGTGTCCTACCCAATGAAACTGGGTAAGGAATTTTTATGCCATTAACAGGTTTCAAGCTGTGACTCATTTGTATCTGATGGATCATCTCTTCAGGTTACCTATTTCTTCTTGAAGGCATTTCTTGCAGCTTTGGTCCTTCAAGAAACTTGATCATGTCACCTAAATTGTCAAATAGCTATAAAGTTTTTCATTATATAGTCCTTATTGTCCTTTCAATACCAAAAAGGTCTACTGGATTTCTTCTTTAATTCCTGATACACGAGGAAAGTATCTGCTCAGACTTGTCTTCAACTGTCTTCCTCAGTCACTCTTTTCTTTTATCGCTCTCTCCAAAGACCTTCTATTTTCATCAATTTCCTTTAAATGTTTTGGGTTTTCTTTGTTGTTGGTTTTGTTTTGTTTTTATCTGACTCCAGTGTCACTTACTTCTGTACTTAAACCACATCCTAACTTCTACCCTTGGCTGAAATTTGCCCCTGTTGTATTTATCCCTGAAGTTGAAGCTTAAGTCATTGACCTGAGGGCCAAAATCCAATATAAATGTTTAATGCTGTAGATTTCCCTTTGAAAACTGTATTAGCTATCTCTAATCACTTTTACACTTTTTGTTTCAAATAACACATTTTCAACATCCCAGGTAACTTCCCAGCTGACCCATGAGATGTTCAGAGAAGTATATGGGTAAATATTTTAAGCACTGGGGATTCTATAGGTATCCTTCTAGTACTTATTGCAATTTTAATTCCATCGTGACAACAAAACACAGACATGATGATGGTGTTTTTCACAATGGGCTGGAATACTGTCTCTCTTGGTGGATGTCCCTATGCCCTTAACGACCCGTGTGGTCTGTGTTCTGTGATGCCAAGTTGGTTGAGTGTATTTATTTCTTAATTAGTTTTTTATAACACAAGAACTGTTTATGTGTTCTATCCATTGATTTGGGGGGTACTAGAATATCTTGTTACAATTATAGATTTTTTCCTCTTAGTTTATTGGGGATTTAGCATCACTTATTGTAACATTTTCTTGTTAAGGTTATAAATATTCAAGGTAATAGCATATGTTTGGAATATGTGATACTTGAACAGCAATCAACCAACTTGTTCTAGCTGACATTTCTAAAACAAAGCTGCCTACTCAAAGCAACTATGAGTGTAAGGAGAGGTATACAAAATATTCATCATAGCATCAATTATAAGTAAAAATATGACAACTAATTATCCAGAAGAAGATGAATTAATACAGAAACTATGTTTTACTCATAGGGTGGACACTATGAAATGATCAGAATAAATAAATCTTAATGTATGAATATGATGAAAACCTCAGAAATAAAATGTTGGCTGTAAATAAGTTACAAAGTGATGTATACATCATGGTGGAATTTAGCTTTACAAAATCCATCATATTAATTTCATGACTTAAAAGGATTACATAGTGTGGAAAAATGATAAAAAATCCAAGCAGTCCTTTTCAATAAAAATATTAAGTGAAATGTAAATATGAAAATAGTGCTTTCTACAATGAAAACATAAACACAGGGACTGGCAATAATGAAGGTAAATTAGAGTCATACTGAATAACCAATCTCAAAGTCAGTAGAAAAATAGGTTAAAAGAAAAAAGAATAAGGTGGAAGAACCAAAGCTGAGCAGGTCAGTAGAAAGATAAATTTTAAATCTTATTGTATAAGGAGAGCATGAAGTATACACAACTTAAATAAACACATTAAGTGATGGAGGCTGTGATATTGAATTAACCAATAAGCTTAAACCAATTTTATCTACCATAAACTTTAATTTTAAAAACACAAATTAAAAGGAAATGGATTGCAAAAGATATTAGGAAATGTTAATAGAAAGAAAGCAGGGGTCACTTCTGTGATGAAGAATAAAACTTGAAAGAAGAAATATCACAGGCCTAAAGGAGAGATTCTGACTATAATTTGTTTTGCCTAAGAAGAGAGTTATAAAATATATCATAAAGAAAGTTCTAAAAGGAGAGAGATATCCACAATTACAGCTACAAAGTTCAGCTATTTTCTCACTGCTTTTGGGGGGGCCCACCACCCAGTTCACAAATAAATCACTTGAAGGCTTATTTTTGCCTTAGCTTGGCTTGTTTCTTTTCTTTTTTTTTTTTTTTTTTTTTTGGTTTTTCGAGACAGGGTTTCTCTGTGAAGCTTTGTGCCTTTCCTGGAACTCACTTGGTAGCCCAGGCTGGCCTTGAACTCACAGAGATCCACCTGGCTCTGCCTCCCGAGTGCTGGGATTAAAGGCGTGCACCACCACCACTGCCCGGCATTGACTTGTTTCTTAACTTAAGCTTTTCTCAACTTTAAATTATCCCATCAACCTTTTGTCTCTGGGCTTTTACCATTCTCTTACTTCTGTAAATCTTACTCTTACTCTGTGGGTGCCTGGCCGGCTGGCCCCTGGAGTCCTCCTCCTTCTCTGGGTACTTTCTTCTTCCTCCCAGATTTCTCCTTCTATATAGTCTCTCTGCCTGCTAGTCCTGCCTATACTTTCTCTTGCCTTGCTATAGGCCAGTTCTTCATTAAATCGTCAGGTGTTTTAGACAGGCAAAGTAACACAGCTTCACAGAGTTAAACAAATGCAACATAAACAAAAGTAACACACCTTAAAATAATATTCCCCAACACATAATTAAAGGATATATAACAGTGAGGGAACAGAAGGTTTACAAAACTCAAAGCCACCAAATGAGGATGATGATGGGACAGCCTACCCAACAATAGCAGAACATCATTCTTTTTTTTAAATGCACATAGATCCCAACCAAGGAATGGTCTATCCCGGGCTATAAAATAAAATCGCAAAAACACATTTTAAATGTGAAGTTATCAAAATGTGTTTGATTGGTCATAAGATCACAAAGGAACTAACCTAAGAATCAATTAACAGTCCTGTTTCAGCCAGTGGAAGTTAAAATAGTTTTCAATATATCTTAGCCATTAAACAATAAATATCCAGGAGAACTAGAAGACGTTCGTGATGCAAACAGGATGAGCAAAGGGTGTGGGATGTAGGGGATGCGGGCCTAAAGGGAAATGTCAAGGAGAGATCTCAACTCAGTTGCTTGACTCTTTTCATTAAAGACTAGACAAATAACGGGGACAGAAACACAAAACGAGCAAAATAAAACAACTACTAATGATAAGCACAGAAATCAATAAAGCTCAAAGCCATTTTAAAAAAAAACCCAATGGAGAATATGAAAGCAAGTAAATCTGACTGTTTGAAAAGATCAATGAAATTGATAATTCGTTAGGCAGACTGATAAAGAAAAACAGAAGATACAGTGATCAATAGTAGGAAATGGATTAAGGACAGCTCCATTCATCAAAATGACCAAACCCCTATATTATACTAAGCAACATCAGAAAAAGAAAACACACACACACACACACACACACACACACACACACGTCATTTGTATAAAAACTGAAAAATAAAAATACAACATGCTTTAATATCAGAAGCAAATGTGATGAAAATATACATAAAATAATTTTTAAAAACTACTAAAATCAGGAATTCAGGTCCCTTAATAGAATGGTATTGCAATTAGCGTGTATACACAATGGCTTAGGAAGGTATTGAATAGTTTTGTTTCTCATGTTGGAAAACACACATGAATATTTTTACTGTTATTCATAAAGCCCTGGCAAGAAATACCTCTCAATTATTTAAACAGTAAACTCTTTTTTAATTGCGCAGTTCATTAACAGGAACTAAAAGCAGTAGGGAAAACTTTGAAAGCAGACTCACCATTAAGCAAAGAAGAGGGTAAAACTGTTTTTGTTTGTTTGTTTTCTTTCTCAAGACGTAAACTTCTTCTAGAAAGACTAACAGCACAAACTGTACAAAATGCTTTCCTTCCTTGGAGAGGGAGCTATCACATATGAAACAAATGTACTCTGAACAAGCTGTACGTGTTGAAATCTCTATGCCAGATAACGGAGTCGGTGTTGGCAACAATCACTCAGAATCGCTTCTTGTGGGAGCACATTTCCACGTTCCCCAATTCAGCTCACATACTCAACAAGGAAAACTAAACCAAAAAAGGAGGAAAAACAAATGTTTGGGTGGTAGAGAGTGAGCTTTAATTTTGATAGTAATCATAAAGTCGAAGAAGAAACGGGGAGATGTTTAATATGGGCTGACTTTTGAAAACCTTGTGCTGTTTTCCAGAAGAATCTGAGAAACAAGCTCAGCATGTTCATTTTTGCCACAGCTATAAGAAGAGCATGTCTTGTAAAAAAAAAAAAAAGGAGCGTCTCTAAATATGACAACAGAAAGATGACAGATAAATCTATTCTCATAGCTATTATTTATTCATTTGTGTGTGTGCATGCACACTTACTCACGCACATGCCCACCTGAGTGTATGTCCATGCACCACGTGGAGTCGCTCCCCAGGGAGCTGAGGAGATGCCAGATCCCCTGCACCTGGAGTTATAGACATTTTGAATGTCTCTGTGGATGCTGGCAACCAAGTCAGTGCCCAGGAAAAGTGGTAAGAGCTCTTAACTGTTAAGCCATTTCTCCAGCCCTCAGATCTATTTTTCAAAAACCATTTCTTAAGCAAAACCATACAAAGACACATCGAAAAGCGCTCTCACCTTTGGAAGCAGAGACATGTGGCAGACTACCAGGGGTGGGAGTAAATGGCAAAATTACCTTCAAAATTTAACAAATGTATTAAGATATCAAAGAACCAATGTGTTGCTATGGAAATATAAGATAGTAATGTAGTCCAAATCAACCGGTTTGTTGGGACGGAGGTTTGTACATGAAGACATGTGTGAGTACTTAGATTTCAATGCAAAGGGGGCTCCCAAGCTGCACGGTTACTAATTCTATCCCATCTGGGATCGGAAATCATCTAAATGTCCAAGGACTACAGTGGAGAGGTAGGAGTTTGCTGGCCAAGGCTGACTCTGAGATGTTCAGCCACAGAAGACAAAGCACAGGTTACATCAGTGATTCACGTCCCTACAAACCTCCCCCCAAATCTGCTGAAATCGTCGTGACTATACCTAACTGAGGAGACTGTAGTCCTGCAAATTCAAATCCATTTACCTATTTTGACACTTAGATGGCTGATGAACAGATTCAGTGGGCTTTATAGCTGTTATGTTTTGACATAATTTATTTCATGGAAAATGTACTTCATGTACACTACTATCTCCCTTCAACAATCTCATGATCATTTATGGACATCTCATTTCCCAGCATGCATAACAAGATTCAAAAGGCCATGAACAGGTTGTGAGAACCAGCTAGGACAGAGGTCACTCTGATACCTTGTTCTCTGTACAGGAGGCCTTTACTGGGTGTCCGGGGGGGGGGGAAAAAGCGGCACAGACCACAATTACCTCAGTGTTAATAGAGTCCTGAGCCATCACTGGAAGAAGCAAACTAAAAAAATGAAATTCACCAAAATGGTCATGGTTGTTCAAGCCTGTAATTAAAGCACCCAGGAGGCTGAGGCAGGAGGATAGATCCAAGTTCATGACAAGCCTGATCTGTATAATCAGGCTAGAAAGGGCAACAAGGCAAGACCCTGTCTCAAAAATCAAATAATAAGTAAATATATGAAATTACAAAAAGTGTTTCAAAGACTATGTAACATCAAAGTCAAGGATGAATAACAGATACTTTAAAAAAAAGAAATAGAAACAGAAAAAATGCTACTCTGGAACAAACCAAGCTTATTGTAGTAATCCAAAAACATTTAGTTCTTTCTAGATGAAGACTTGGGTCTTATGACATAGTATGTCTTGCTGAACACATATGAAAATGAAAGAGGTATCTGTTATGAATGTATTTAAAGGTGCTCTTAAAGTGAAATAATATGGACCAATTTGGGCATTTACTTTTATCACTTATAGCAAGTACCTGTGATAGTCAATCTTGATTATCAATGTGATAGGATTTAAGACTTCTAGAGAAACTCACCTCAGGACTTTGGTGTGAAGAAGTCTCTAAATTCAGTTAACTGATATGGGGAGACCTGCCCTAAATGTGGTGGCAACCATCCATGGGCTAGGGACCTAGACTGAATGTTACTCACCCCAGGCATCAGCAATCAGCTCACTGCTTCCAGACTGCAGACATGATGCAACCAGGGCCTTCCAGTTCCTGCTGCCATGAGGCATGGGGTGCTGCGATGAGGGTGTGTATCCCCTGGAACTGTAAGCGAAAATAACACTCCCCCCTTTAAGTTGCTTCTTGCTGGACATTTTCTTATAGCAACAAGAAAAGTAACTAATACACTTTTTCCCCATTCCCATAACACTAAGTTTTCAACAAATGGGGTTGATGCTATCTCCAGCTCTTATTTCTTCATGCTTTGATTTATTTGTTGTGGAGATGTTGCTTAAAGAACAAATTTAGACTGTTAGAAAGCAAACTACAGTTGTTACACAGTAAATAACCTCGTATTTACACCCTAGCAAAAGTGCTGTGTCCCAGCGCTGTACCGGAGCACCTGAACACTAAGGGGTCAGAATCACAAACAGGGGCAAAGTCAACACTGCATCTCCAGAGAGCCTGTTTCTGTTTAATAATACATTAAATCAGCTAGTTGGTTCTGTGTCTTCATGTGAAGCAAGTAGCAGAGCTGATAATGTTTTGACAAGCTCCAGTGTACATAATATAAAATACTCAAAGACTATCTACTTAAATTTTCACACACACACACACACACACACACACACACACACCACATTATAGCTCTTCCCCCCAACAACGTGCTAATTGCAAAGATGGAGTTTTCATATCCTTCAGCACAAGGCCGAAGGATTTCAGCATACAATTCCTTGGGTAAGATCTTCAGATTAATCACTATGAAAACAGCTGGACCTCTTTCCTCCCACAAATTAAAAAAAAATGGATGCCATGGGGAGCATGAGTCTTTTCTCACACTGTTGTGTCTTCCAAATATGAAGAGATTAGCTGTGGCAGCATGTCAGTTATGAACTGAAGGATAATTTTAATTATGTGTGTATATGGTTGGCTCATCATTGTGTGTGCACTTCAAACACTAAAATGGAAACAAATAAACCTCAGATGAATCTAATCAGAGAAGGGTGGGAGAGAAGGGGAGGGAGAGGGAGGAAGAGAGAGAGACAGAGACAGACACATGGTGTGTGTGTCTGTGTGTCTGTCTGCCTGTCTGTGTCTGTGTGTCTCTGTGTTAGAATGTGCTCTGCAGATCTCGGCACACATTCCCACAGATTCAGGGTACACAGTTGTGGATTCAGTCTGGCCCATGAGGACCTCATGGAAATTAGAGGTGAAATCCACAGGTGTTTCCCTTTGTTTGCCTGAGTGGAAAATGCACGGTAGCTTCTTATAAGGCACATAGACCAAGCCAAGCTCTTCATCTGATTGCTTTGTCACTCAATGGCAAAGTGATAGTGTTCGTTCTAGAAGAAAATTCACCTTCATGCCCAGGGACCTCAAGAATGAAAAGAAAGGGGGGAAAAAACTTCTTTACTGGTATAAGTTAAAATTAAAATATATTTGTGACACTAAATCTCTTCTGCCCTTCTCCTTAAATATTAAATGGACATTAATGCAAAACTCACTGTAGCTCACCTTTTCTTACCGATAACAGTAATTTTCTCATCTCCCCTATCAGAAAGAAACTCCTTGAGGTCAAGACTGATATTATTCATTTGTGTTTCAAACACAGATCTTGCATAAATATTTATGGAGTGATTTGCATCCAGCAGACATGCCAAAATGTCTATAGAATGAATCAATTTCAAGTCCATGAGGGAAAGGCTATGAGAACAAGACCGTTTGGGGGATCGTGATGTTTGAGACAAGGGTAGTCTATTCATGAAGATAACAAATTTCACTTGCTGGGAGGAAGTTTGCATGAGGGAACAGGTGGACACTATAAGTAGAACCCTCCTGTTTCCAAAGGAGGCAGGTAAAGGAAAGAAGGTTCTGTTCCTTTCTCAGTCTGACTTCATGCTACATTCCTGTACTTACTCCTACCACACTGCTCTTACAACGTTTACAACATTTTAAAACATTGGAAATCCTCATGAACATGTAAAGTGAATCCACGTGTCTGTTTATGTGTGTGTATAAGCATTATAAATACATATGCACACATTCATGTATACTTACAGAACGAAATGAATAGTTGGTTTCAGCTTCCAAGTTATTAGTAGGATTTAGTCATTATGTCTCTGAGAAAATTTGGGGGGAGTTGTGTGAAAAAAAAAATCATCTGCCCAAATTCTAAAAAGAAAGCCTGTGCTGGCTGGAGCCATGGAAGCAAAACATTAAGTATTTTAAAGTATTTAGATTTATTGATATAACTATATGTGATGTGTATATATGTGTGAATATATATTCACACATAGATAGGCATACGTACATATATACATACATAATAGATAGATAGATAGATAGATAGATAGATAGATAGATAGATAGATCATATATATCTAGGCCAGTGAGATGGTTCAGAGGTAAAGAGTGCTCGAAACTAAGCCAGATGATATGAGTTCAATTCCCAGGGCCCATATGGTGAAAGGAGAGGAATGACTAACCCAAGATGTCCTCTGACCTCCAAGACAGTGAGCCCCCCAAGACAGTGCGGCCCCCACCCTACTTACATACACACAAATAAATAAATAAATGCAATAAATTGCTTTAAATAGAGAAAGCATTCCCATATCTGCAATGTTAATACAAAAGAGGGAAAAAAATAGACCTCTAACTGCTCATATCTGAGTCACAGCCACCGCTATCCTGAAAATGCTAATTTACTAATTTTCAAGTTAAAAGATGGCCGACTGCCATGAAGTTTTATCTTGCATAAAGTTCAGAACTATTTGACTAAACACAATAGGTTGGTGCCTCGGATAAATTAAGTGGATGCAGATATCTCTTTTGTTGGCACTTAATGTACGATGTCTTCCTCCCATTGAGTAATTATAGGTTTGCTCGTGGAGGAGCAAAGCTCTTTATCTCACTCAGTGTGATGACTGTAGCCAGTGTCCCGGGGACAGTCACAGCAAGCCAGGGCTCATGCTGCCTGATCGCCCAGCTCTCAGTGCTGATGGCATGGGGCATTGTTCTGCTTTACATCCACAAATCTGCAGAGCTTTATGAGATTTCAACGGAGACTTTAATCTGTATGCAATTAGTGCTTTCCAAAGACTTAAAATAGTATCATTACATCTGCAGCCTTAACACACCTCAGGCCCTTTAACTGACTTGCTAGAAGAAGAGGAGGAGGAGGAGGAGAGGGAGATGAGAAGGAAGAGAAAGAGGAAGAGGAAAAAATGGAGGAGAAGGAGTGAGAGGAGGAGGAAGGAGAGGAAGAGGAGGAGGGAGAGGAGGAAGGAGAGGAAGAGGGAGAGGAGGAGGAAGGAGAGGAAGAAGAGGAGGGAGAGAAAGAGGAAGGAGAGGAAGAGGAGGAGAAGGAGTGAGAGGAGGAGGAAGAAGAGGAAAAGGAAGAGAAACAGGAAGCAGCAGCAGCATCTTCAGATTGGTGATTTCTACCCTAAAACATGCTCTGGTGGGACTGAAGCACCCATAAATGCCCATTCACAGCTCACATCACTTATATAAATCCTTTATTTTCAGAATTCGTCACTTCGAGCAGTTCTTGAATCTTCTCTGTGATAAGAGAACTGTAGACCAGCAAGGGTGAAGAGTCAGAAAGTTCTTTGCTGTTGTTTGATACTCTGGTTTCCACAGTAACTTCAAACACCATAATGATTCCTTCAAAAAAAAAAAAAAAACCACACACACACCTCTCCATACATCTCCACGCAAGACCTTCCAGACTTTTTGAGGTCGGTCTTTATCATCCTGTGGCTATTTCCCTTGCCCCATACATCTTCTTAGGAAACTAATAATTTTCAATTCAAAATACAGAAGAGCAGAAACACATCCAACCACTGGCCTCTATTTCCGCAGCTGCCGTGAAAGAGAGAAGGGAAGACATACATAGACATAAATACGTAATTAATTGATTATGTTTTTGTCAGCATTTATGAAGGTCCATAAGGAGTTATGGATAAATAGTTTTCCGGGAAGAGGGCTCTCTTAAAGTCAGTATTCCCACAAGCACAGATGAAAACACCAGTATTGAACCCCATCTTGATGTCTGTTTTTTTCTATAAATGTCTTCGTTCATGGTCTTTTCTTCTACCCTTTCTCCTATCCCTGAAAATTCTACTAACACCACAAAGTCTTTCAAATGCCATCTATCAGGGAAGCTATACCCCAAACACCAAAGCCAAATTCTCTATTCCCTCTTTACTGTTTCAAAAACATTTTTATACCATACTCTTTTATGAATCCAAATCCTACTTTACGCCTGTCCCTTCCACCACTGCCACCAGGGTTAAAATAAAAAAATGTGGCATTACGTAGAGTAGATTCTCATTTAGAACCAAATTTATTAATCAACAAATTGATAAGATCTCTTACAATCAGAAGTCAAACAGTAAAGTCAAATGTTCCCACTTAATGAATGATTATTTTTCAAATATCAAATGAGTGAATATTAATTTTAGATGAAAGTAAAATTAACCCACACAGAATTTTAATTCCAACAATTCATTTTGATAAATGCATTGGTATCAGATAGGTAGGTAGACAGTTAGAGAGAATACAGCAGAGAATGATGTAGACTTCATGACCTTAAAATGACCAAATGTGATTAAAAGGTCTTTAAAATGGAAATTACTAAACTCCCTAATATTTTAGCCTTAAAAGAAGATGATATCCACATGTCAGAAACTTCAAAAAATTTGTGTAAAACATACACACACACACACAAAAAAAGGGACCAGAGGGCAGGAAAGGTCAATTCTAAACCATTCTATGCAAAACAAATCCTCAACTTGGACATCTGTGGAACTGATTTACCACACAGACCCCCACTAACCATTCTCAAAATCCAGGTGGCAGCGACTGCCAGTGGGAGTGAGCTGTGAGGTGGATGTGATGGTGGCTTCTTTAAGAGCAGCTCTAACATAGCACACTTGTCCTGGCCTATCCCCAGAGGAGCCCAAAATGAGGCAAGGGAAGCGCCTAGGGTGAAGAACTTAAGAAGATGCCATGCCACAGCTTTCTGCAAGCATCTTGTGATATACTCTGCCTCACAGTACCTTGAGGGTGTCTCTTGCCAAGAGGCTGCTGACTGCTCTTCAGAGATGGGGAAATAGCTCATTCAGTATAGAGCTTGCCACCCAAGCATGAGGACTTGAGTCCAATCCCCAGACCCAGAACTCACAATAAAAAAAAAATAGCCAGACTTGGAGGAACGTGTTTCTAATCCCAGCTCCGGGTAAGCAGAGACCTGGGGATCATTGGGTAGGCAGCCTAGCAAAATAGACAAGTCATGGGTCAGTGAGAGATACTTTCTCAAAAATCAAGCTGAATAGCCCCTGAGGAGTGACAGCTGAGGTTGATCTCTCCTCTACATGAATATGAACTCATCTTCACATACATCTGCACATACCTGCACATATGTCCAAACACACACACACACACACACACACACACACACACACACGATCCTTAATTGAACTAAATAAGAAGATTGTAATTCAATTTTTTTCTCTTATGAGAAGTTATATAAATTTCAATAATGACCAATGTACAATTTTCTCACCCCAGAATCTAATCATCAATAGGAGAATGAACAGGCAAATTTTAAAGGCAGTCCATATGAAAGAACTTTGTAGTTTGAAAGTAAATGACCACTCCAAAGGAATTAAAGTAAATACATTTTTATGAGGCATATTTGCAGCAAAAGGGCATTATTAAATCTTAATTTAGTGTTCTCATACATCTAGAAGTAAGAAAATAATGGAAGCAGACATTAAAATATGCCATAAATTTATAACAATCGAAAGTATGATATGAGCACCAAATAAAAAAGATGTGGGAAATGAGTGTAAGAAATATCCCAGACTATCTCCATGTATATTAAGAAAAGCTGAACTTGGTTATCATATATTAAAAATCCATACACAAGATCTTCAAAATCCACTGTTAAAAGAAGTTAAAATGTAAACAAAGATGAATACCAAACAGAAAACAAATTGCAGCTGAGCAAAGAGAAAGTAAACAAAGAAAGTAAATTCTTACATGGGAAGATGGCTCCTCAGTCTCAATGTTTGTGGGTGAAATTCTGTCACCGCAGGGAAGTCACAGACGCAGAAGTGACTCTTGGCTCTGGTGGCAGGAGCATAAGGCTGCTAACTGGTCACACTATGTGTCTACTCAGGAAGGAGGGAGCTAGGGGAAGTGCTGCCCAGCTTTCTTCTTTTTGTATAATCTGGGACTGTGGCCTAAGGGGTGGCCCCGCCCATATTTTGATGGTCCCGCCCACATTTGGGATGGCCCCGCCCACATTTGGCGTGAATCTTCCCTTCTCAGTTAAACTTCTCTGGAAATTCCCTCACAGACAAGCTCAGAAGGTTGTCTTCCAGGTGACTCTAAATCCAGTCAAGTTGACAAGGGAGGGTAGTCATTGCAGCTGGTTACCCCCTCTGTGTGTAGCTGGATTTTTATCTGTGTGTGTTAGAGCCACTATACTCTGAAAATCCAAAGTCACTGCCTCATCTTTGCCATTTATAGAGATCATAGATGGTTTCTAGGGAGAAATAACTGCCAGGGTGAGACTTGACAAAGAGTAATTAGATATCTCTCTCTTTCTCTCTCTTTCTCTCTCTCTCTCTCTCTCTCTCTCTCTCTCTCTCTCTCAAGGAGGAAGCATGGGGAAAAGCAAATGGATCCATAAGAACAATTCAAACAAAAAGATTCACTTAGAGTCAGTGAGGGGGAGGAAGTGGGGGGGGGGCACAATCTCTTGAACAGGGCACTTGAAGAGATGGTCAAGGAAGTTGGCAAATGAAAAAAATCAGAATAAAATTAAAATACATGGAGGAAATGTGGTTCCTTCATTCAAGAAAGTTTAGAGCTAGATACTTAGAACAAGTCCCACAGAACCAAAGTCTAGAACCGTGAGGATGGAGCGTGATACCCGTTGAACATGCATGCACAAGAAAGAGAGCAGAGGTAGGAAAAGATCACCAAGAAGAAAACGATTAGAGCCGAATCAAAGAAGAAGCTGGAACATAAATGATAAAAAAGCAAAGAAAGAAAAGAGTGACAAGTAAGAGGGTGTTTAAAAATTGCAACATGGGCCGGGCGGCGGTGGCGCACGCCTTTAATCCCAGCACCCGGGAGGCAGAGGCAGGCGGATCTCTGTGAGTTCGAGGCCAGCCTGAGCTACCGAGTGAGTTCCAGGAAGGCGCAAAGCTACACAGAGAAACCCTGTCTCGAAAAACCAAAAAAAAAAAAAAAAAATTGCAACATGAGAGAATATAGATAGGGAGCAAGAAAGCAAAGTGGTACTGAAAACTGAAACTACATAAATATATGTAAAGGCAAATCATTTAAATCAATATACCGAAAGTCTCATTATATCACAAAATAAACTACAAAACAAAAATCTATACACCTACAAATATATTCTCAGCAAAAATGCATTTTAATTTGGGGCAGGCTAAGGCCTGTATAACACACTAACTTACTTCATTGATTCTTAGAACACAATCAATTTATTCCTAATCGCAAGCATGGTTAGCTACATATTAATATGCAGTGTCATATAAAATATTTTAGTATGGGGATAGGGATGAGAGCTCAGTTTGTAAAGTGTCTGCCTCACAAACCTGAGTTGGATTGTCCAGAACACATCTGAAAAAAAAGGCCATGCGTAGTTGGCTCGTGCTTACCAACCCAGAGCTGGAAATGGGGAGGGAGGGGGATGCTGAGGCTCACAGGCCAGCCAGTCTAGCCTAGTTAGTAAGCTACGGGCCAGTGAGAGACCCTGCATCCAATGAAGTGGACCAAGTTCCTGGGATGACGCATGAGGTTGCCCTCTGGCTTCCAAACACACACGCACAGTGTGCATCACATTTGACAGTTGGCGTTCACGGTGCAAATGAGTTCCTGAAGTGGTTAGTATCGGTGGGTTCCATTTTCTCTAAAGCAGCAGAAGAAAAACCACAGCAAATGGTGGTTTCCTCCTCTGGTGAAGCCTGGGACCTAGTTAAATAGAATCTGAGGGTTTCTACAGGTATCCCAATATTCCTAAAGTGAACTACCAAATGTCATTTTTCAGAATTTCATCATTCAATTAGAATGTATTGCCGATTGGTGCTGTTGGACCCGGGCATATATAAATGTGTGCGTGTGCGTGTGTGTGTGTGTCAGTCTGTCTGTCTGTGTGTGTCTCTGTCTCTTTCTCTCTCTTTCTGTGTGTGTGTATTCATATGTATATATAAATGAATCTGGTACCTGTAGAGACAGACAAATGGAACTGCTAATTAAATCACCCCCTTGTGGTCACTGAGTATGAAATTATCAGTGAAGTATGAAGAGATCACTGGAAATAATGTTTGGGGGGATTTGGAAGCCCCATGAAAAGGTGGAGCACTCAAGCATTGTAAGTAACTGCTGCTTACCTCATCAGCTTAGATGAAGGCAAGCTCAAAACTCTGCATTCTCACCTCAGAACAAATCTGGAAAATTAATACTGGCCAGGAGAGAGAAAACCCTCATTCAGAAGCTGTAACGGGACCACAGGACCCATGCAGCTGACAGGAAGGTGCATTCTTATCTTGCAGATTTCCAATTATCCTACTCAGGAAGTAGTGACTTCACAACTCTATGGGGTCCCTGCGTGAGAGGCAGTGCAATGATTGGGACTGTCCCCTACACATGGGAACAGAGATAAGTGGGTAGTTTTAAATGACCCAAATTCCTCTACTACTTAAAGCCACTGAGGGTTCCTTGCCAAAAGCAGCCCATTCTCTCTGGATTTACGCAGCTGTTTTTAATTTGCTTGAAGAACAAGATCCTTTAGGACCTTTCCTATAGCAGCTATTCTGCTATAGAAAGAACATATGTGTCTCCTTGAGCTGCTTCAGATTGCCCCTTGACCCGTGACCAGAATCAACCTGCAGCATTCCAGAGCCAGCTGCAAAATTCAGTCCAATGGCAAAAGCTATTTCACGGAGGAAAAAGACATTGCCTATTTTAAGATTTTTTTTTAATTTTCTACATATATTTTTTTTTACCTGCATCTGTGCCTATGCACCGTGTGGGTACCTGCATGGTGCATTCAGAGGTCAGAAGAGGGCATCACATCCTCTGGAACTGGAGTTACAGACGGTTTGAGGCCCCATGTGGGTGCTGGGAATTAAGCCCAGGTCTTCTGGAAGAGCAGCCAGTGCTCTTAACCAGTGAGCCATCTCTACAGCCCCTAGCTTGTTTTAAGCTGTTTTGGATTTGTTTGGTTGGTTATTTGGTTTGGTTTTGTTGTTTGGTTTTGTTTTGGAGACAGGGTTCTGTAGATGTAACCAACCGTCTTATAAATAAGAAACACAGAA